>OY101450.1:94482416-94644627 GCA_956483635.1 Panzeria rudis | reverse complement strand
TCAATCGCTTCAAGTAGTTTGATTTGAGATCATTTGAAAAACACGATTCAACCACTTCTCTAAAATCTTGGAAACATTTGACATAATTCAAGCATTCCGGTCTACAAATTTCGCGCAAAATTTCAATTTTCTCCAACAGCAGTTTGCACGAATTACCCGCAAAGGCAGGAGCCCCGTGCACAAAGTCTTGGGTAGCATTGCATCTTTTTGCCCATTTCTGACACTCGACATCGTACTCTTTTTTCATTCGATTGTACAGAGTATTCACAACACCGAGCATTAAATGCAATTCAGGCGGTGCAATGATATCAAGGATTTGTCTCGTGTCATTCGTGCCACTTGACAGAACGGGCGCATTTGAACAGTTTCTGTATTTTTTAGCAAGAGACTTTTTGAAGTTAATTTTCTCCCACTCCACATAGTTTTTTTTGGCAATTGTCTATCGTTCTTTTTTCACCGGATGTATCCAAGTTTTCTTTATCAGCAAAGCACCAGGTACATGGGAAGCTGCTTGAATGAGACATGATTCCCACTAATATATTAGCAAGTTTCAAGTCAGTCGCGATCGTTCCAGGAAAATGATTTATGTGCAAGAGGGATCATAAGTGATGAACATTTTCGTAGTTTTCTTGTGTGCCTGCAACTACTGCCAAAATAAATAACTTCTTCACGCCGGAGTCCTTAAACTTTTTTGCAGCTACGCCCTCTTCATCTTTTTGGCGGAGATCTCTTACAACAGGACCAGGTGTTTGTACTGAAAGGCAGACTTTCAGAAACCCGCCTCCACCATCTATACCGAATTTTAAATGAGGATCGTTGAGGTTGCGGACTTCTTTAACGCGATTTATCAAACCCAGAACATCATCGCAATAGACCAATATTTCTGTTGAACTTGTTTTCTCGCCCGCTTTAGATGTTATTGTAGCACATGTTTGGAAGTCGAAAAATTCATCCAGTCTATGTCGGTATATGGATAGCTTCTCTTTTAAATGTGGTTCGAACAGCTCCCTTTTTCGAGAAGCCACACGCAAGTCTCGTGCCATTCCTTGGACTATGTTGCTGGAAAGACCATAATTTGTCCCTATTCTCGAAACTTGTTCTGCAGAAATCTGTTGCGGGGATGGAGTCTGGTCGCTTGGTTTTGGGATGAGTTCAATACTAAGAGGCCCACCTCGTATCTGTGATAACTGAGCAATTTTCTTTCCTGACACTGTGCCACTTCGATCACTATTTACAAATACATCTTTTATCAAAGAACTCGCCAAATGTTCTTTTTGTTTTTTAGGGAGCGATTTGCTCACGTGTTCCTGCAAACTTGAAAATGTAATACTGCAGAAATGTTTTTTCCCCACTGAGTAGGTGTGACCACATTTTGCGCACTTGTTTCTTCTATTTTTCTTTGTATGCTCGTTAATCCGTCGAGTAAAATTATATGGACCAGGATCTCTTACCAATTTGCATAGTGTGCAGTTACACAGAGTTTCAGCCTTTGCACGAGTCTTTTTTTGAAAAATCTTGAATCCGGTGAAATCTGGTAGCGTTATTCCTTGGAAATTATTTGACTTCACTGACCGATAAACGAGAATTTTACAGGCACTGCACAGAACTTTTGGCAAACGTGCATCGTCTGCATCATATTTCACACATTTCTCGAGGTGGGTGCGCAAAATACTGCTAATTTTGACCAATTGCTTTTTCTTCTGTAGACAGAGTAAACATATACGATCCTGATTTTCTTTGTGGGTCCCCGCATGCTCCTTCGACTTCCTGCACATTTTTTTCCAAAAAAAAATACCACAAATGAAAAAGAATATTGAACTTGACACTTTGGATGTCATTTGATTACTAAGGCTATTTTGCCAATAATGTTGATTGTCAATGACCTACAGGCCTGTCAAGCGAATCAAGAATTAAAACAAAACGTTATTGTTATTATGAATTATTTTATTTATTTTCATAAATAATGAATATTTCTAAATTTCTCAAATTTTGCAGAAAAACGCGTTTTTCTCAAAATCGGCTCTAAGAATTACGGTGGATTTTTTTTTCTGACCTTCTGATGGGTCCAGGAATCGAATGCCAAAACAAAATTGGAAGTGCTAAACAAATGCATTTACGCCGAGTTCAAGCCCACCGTGTGAGCTCAGTTGATAAAATCACAATATCCATACAACAGAAAATTTTTAATTTGTGAGGTTGTGTTGTATGGAAATTTTGACTATTGTATATTGACTGCCTTCACCTAGTTGTGAATAAAATCAAGAGTTGTCCATCGGTTTTCATGATTTATGGCTTACTTTTTTCGTAAGACATCTGTTCTTAAGAGCACTATGTAAAAATGTAAGTTCTTGCAGTTTTAAATTATATGAAAACATTTAGAAAAATATATATATTTTAATTTTGTTTACTAATTTGTAAATAACTTAGAAACCACTTATTTGTTAACATAATTATTTTTAAATAGCTTAAAGGTAATTTTATCATACATCTGCTGGTGTTTTGTCGATCGAAATCTGATATACTGTTCTTGAGTTAGGGTAAAATATACTGGTGTACCTAGTGAAGTATTAGAAAGGCCCATAAAAAATCTCTAAGTAATACGGAAGAACTCTAAACACAATTTTTTAGCGCATCCAACTGTCTAGAAAGAATCAGGGATGCTTAAGATTCCAAGGAACTGTGGAAAATTTGGAACAATTTCCGTCATCCCACGTCAAATTTGTTTGATAAATAGACCGGTTTTGGCTATATACCATCTTCAGTGTTCTATTATATACAAAATCGTTTTTCTTTTATCCTTCGTTTCTTTTATAGTTCGTTTGTGTAGCTATCTTCCTCTCTCGATCCCTTTATGAGTGTCTCTCCATCTACCTGTTACCTGTTCCTCTTATTTTCTTCTTACTATTATGTTTGTGCTTGTGCTGGAATATTGTTTTCTTTTGCGTAAAAATGTTTTAACGGTTAAAATTTTGTATCTGCACCAGTGTTTATTTATTTATTGTATGATATATACCTATTTCACTAAGGCCAAAATTTACATTCATTAGTTAATAATTAGTACACTAAAATGATAACTATTGTTTAACTAATACTTTATATTCACAGTGTATAATTTCACAAAAAAATTAATATGTGTAAAGAATGGTAGCCCTATCAAAATATCATGTTTAAATTAGGGAGTAACGATACGCCGTTTTGCCGACCTGTTACCGATACTTATAAACAAATATCGCCTATATCGATTCCGATACCGAAACGAATATTGAAATGAGTTCAAGTTTAGATTAACAAAACTCAAGAAGGGAATTTCTTTTATTATACAAAATTACAGCGTAAGAGATTATTAATATTTTAAATTGATATTAACCGAGTATAAAAAATTGGAAGTAATTTTTAGAGAACTACATTTTTATTGCTTTCAAAGAATCTCTATTAAAAATATACAGATAATTAGCAGAAAAGCAAGTAAAAAGTTGTAATTCCTTCATATTTAAAAAAAAATACTCGCATGCTTTTTAAAAAATCGATTTTTTTAAAGGACATTTATCAACTAATATTCTTCTAAATAACTTAATAGCTTAATTATTAAAAGTCATCTAAAAGTTCCAAACCCAGTGCTATGATTTATTCACTTAAATTTACATAAAAATACAGTTTTGAGTTTAAATTCGCATAAAAAGAAATATGTTTTGAAAATGGGTAATTTTTCATCCTTTTTCCTAGAGGAAAAATCATTATAGAACACAGAAAAAGAAATTTGTCCCAACATCGCTTCCAATTCGGTGATTGGTAATCGAAAAAGAAAACTTCTTGCAATCACAACGATATGTGAAAATAATTAGAAATGATCCAAAATACTTCTGGATCACAAATTCTACATTTTCATGACTTCTTTGGAGTGTCATTTTGCTGGGAATAAGATTAAAAAATCAACTAATTGAATTTGAATTCATGGTAAAATTAACAAAAAAATATTTTTTTTTTTTACAAAAGAACAGAGTAAAATATTTTTAGTTTTTAAAATTGATATTAATAAGATTTAAAAAATAACGAAATGAATAGAGTTCATGGTAAAATGAACAAAATATAAATAACTTGTTAAAAAAACTCTGAAATTTTTTTTAAAGTATCGTCGTATCGACAGTAAAATAACGAAAATCGGAAAATCTGAAGTATCGCCGATTTGGTATTGGTATCGCTTACTTCCCTAGTTTACATGTAAACAAACAATATATTTTTCGGTCCTAAGCATATGCCTAAAATTCTGCGGTTATTTAAGAAATACAAAAAATAATTTTCAGAGTATCTAACCAATTATTAACCAATGACATTTGACGGGTTAACCAATGGTAAACAAAGAACTGGGAATGAAATATAATTGGTTAAACTATTTTCATTAGTTAATTCATGACTATGAATTTGGGCCTAACAAAAACTCCGAAAAATATGCAAAATTTTCTGCAGCCCAGGTATGATTAATAATTTTTTTTATACATTGCTCATCCGTTCTGAGTAAAAATACTCCCATTTTAAGAGTGACAAGTATGCAGCAGGGTTGCAGGAGTGTTAAGTATGACGATTATTTACGATATGACAAAAAACGATATGACATGTTGTGTTGTCATATCGTAAATAACTTACGATATGACAACACAGTATTTCATATCATTTTTTGTTATATCGTAAAAAATCGTCATACTTAACATCCCTACAGAGATGATAAATTATATTCAGCGTTGTCAACTCAAAATTGAATAAAAGACACCTAATTCTTGAAAAAAAACACCAAATTTTAATTTTTTAGTCTTATTTAAAAAATTGTTATATACCGCCTGCTCTGTAAATCGAGCCGATTTAAAACGAATCGATTCAGAAAAATTAGATCCACTAAAAGCAAAAAATTTTCAGACTTTTTATAGCTTTCTATTTGTTAGAGCTTAATATATCATATCTAATACTTATTTATTATATATGATCATTATAGTTAATGCCGACACGTTTTTAATAAAAATTATCGGGTTATCATAAAGAAACATCTGTAACTTTTGGATCTTATTTCATAACAACTTGAAGTCTTTGTACAATAAATACCTGTCAGTTTTAGTTAGCTCCCCAGCAAAAAAAAATTAAATTTTTCCGAAAGCAGTAAAAGACGTTCATGCTTTTCACATGTGAGGTTTTGAAGCGTTTCCGGAGATGATCAAAAATAATGCATGATATTTCAGCGTTTATATCGTTTAAAATACGAAGTTAATCAACTTTTACATTTATTCAACACGAATAAACAAAATCTTATTCATTAGCGATGTAGTTTTCAACAAAATAGGTTCTAACGAATTATCGCGCGCATTGTTCCTAATACACACGAAAGCGTAGTATTCACACTCAAAATGTATGGCCTGCCTTATAGTAGTATTAGAGAAATTTTGCTGTATGGGTCACACCAACGATGCTTGAAGTAAAATCTAAATTTTTGAATTTTTCGCTTGCAAGAAACTCGCACTTGGACGTGTATTCATGTAAATCGTCAGTAGACTGGCAAAGCGCCAATGAAATGCATATAGGCAATGCTTAAGTATCAGCTAATAGACTTCATTTAAAATAGAATTATGACAATATGTCAAATAATAAATTTCTTAAAGTTTTTATAAAATTTATTATATATTATTATTTTATCAATAAATCATGGATTGTATTCTAAAAAATACATATTCACATAGAGTGTTATGGATAATTTTTTAATTTAAATGAAAATATTTACAACCTAATGCACAAAATAGTTTTAGTTAATAAGAGATTTATAAAACAAATTTTTGTATGAAAATTTGTTTTATTAATCTGTTATAATTCAGAAAAATTTTTATGAATTATGGCATAAGTGTATAATAAAGGAGCTTATGTAAAAACTTATCGAAGATTATAAATTTCAATTGTTGTAAATTTAACATATAGCATTTTTTCTGAAAAACAAAATATATAAGATTTGGAAGAAAATGTATTGAGAATAACGTTGGAAAATGCTTTAATATAATTTATCTGGAAATTTTAAAACAATAAAAAAAAGTTAACAGCAGCGCACGTTGTGTATATGGAGGTTCGTGGCAATAATTCACTTTTTAAATTTGCGATTTTTTATATTATGAGCTATGAGTTTAGTCGAACTGTATGAGTTTATACCCAAAGAAATTTAATTATTTTGGCTTGAGTTAGGTTTTAATTTAAAATTTCTATTAAATTATATATTTATTTAGAGATAAATGTGAAGCATATAGACAAAGAAAATTTTTTACTGCACGTAGAGTTGAACTGAGGTTTCGATAGCTGCCGCTAATCTCTTCAGGGTTCTTTTCCCCTTGAAAAACTAGTTTTTCGCCGTTAATTTCTGAATTACTCCGAAACAATTGGAAATTTAAAAAAATTGTGTATAGTTGCCTTAAATATAATTTTTTTCCGCATCTTTTCCTGTTTATAATATCAAAAGACAAAACATACCATAACTCATTTTTTTAAACCGATTTTAATGTAATTAAACATTTTGGAAAGATATTTTAATGTTTCTTTTCAAAAAAGTTAATTCGTAAAGTGGTTTTGTATCTCATAAGCAACTTAGAGCCGGCGAAAAGTAATATTTTATTGAAAACTGATTTTCAAAAATCAAGCCTAATTTTAAAAAATTATGCCTTATTTGAAAGATAAAAATCATATCTTTGAAATTTTAAGGAGATCACCACATTTCACCACCTAGAAAAACCATAGATATTTTCTTTCTCTACGGGCTCCAACCAAGCAGAATTGGTGCATGAGAGAACCTAAATAATTTTTTTCAATTCTTGTATCATGGTGTAATTTTAGAACTTTTCATGGGAGCCCAAGTCAAATTTAAAAAAATGGTCATAACTTTTACTATTGCTATAATTTCCCTTATATGCGAAACGCCTTCACGTTATATGATCAGCCTGTTACTTAGCACAATGTATTTTTTTTTACTAAGAAGAACATTTCCAAGAGTAGTTACAATAAAATCCAAAAAAAATTTTGGCCATACAAATAAGGGGAGTCCTGGTGTCCCGCAGATTAAAATGGCCGTTTTAAGGATTTTCCATGTTACTTTCTGATCAAGGCCGACCTGTATAGTGAACGGATCCGATACAAAAAAAGGGGCATCCAAGTTCCCCCAGATAAAAGGGATTGTTTTCAAACTTTTCTAGTTGTATTCTCACCAAGACCTACCTGTGTACCAAATTTCAGTTTGCTAGATATAGTGGAAGTGTCCAATACAAATAAGGGTCATCTTCTTCTTCCCTGATGAAAAGTGCACGTTTTGGTCTTGGTTATTTTTTTCTCACCAAGATCTACAAATTTCAATTTTCTAATTATAGTCAGTGACATTTATCCGAACTTATATCGCTCCTTTATTGCAACGTAGTCATATCTCTAAAAAAAATTATACTTGGCAAAACGCGTTTAAAGTTTTAAAAATGTTAGCAAGTATATGGGCGGTATCAGCTTTTTATTGGTTATAGATTCAGTTTAGATTAAGATATGATTCTGGAAGGTATTAAGGAACACTTTTTTCAATTAACTTGAAAATTTTTGTAATAGGAAAATATATAATTTGCTTCATACAAGTTGTTCAAAGTCGTTAAGAAGTTCTATATGAATAGCGTAAATTTCACCCTAGTGAGCGCCCCTATCATTTTAATCTCAGAATGGTTTGAACAAATGTTTGTGAAAAAATGTGTTATATTAGATTTAAAAAAACTCTTTTGTACATTAAAATAATAGTAAAGATTGAAAAAACAAAAAAAAAAACTGTAACAATTTTGTAATGAAAACAAGCGGAAATAGCTAGAAAAATAAAACTGGCTTGTGCATGCAAGTGTACTATTGTAATGATATTTAGTTGCTGTTTGAATGACAGTTAAAATATCATTTTATTTACATATATGTGTAGGTATGTTCATATATATACGTAAAAGCCACATACATATTAGAGGTGTGCACAAAATACACGAACACGTGAAGTACACATGAAATAACAAAGCATGAACACTTATTCGAAGCATTACAACAAAAAATCCTATACATTTTTTAGAATAACAAATCTATAGAATAAATCTACTTGTTGTTTTGCTTTTTGTATGTTGCTGTTATGCACATGTTATTAGTTCTTACGCTGCAGTCAGACGTTCAAGATTTGCTTTCAAGTTATTTCAATTCATAAAAATTGAAAGCTGTGACGTAGGCTGCACGCAACTTTAAAGCTATTTGAAAACAATTTTGTAAAAAACATAACCAAAAACAATGGCGGCAGAATATTTGCAAAATAAAATGGTAATCAGCTGTTATCTTAAACGTAAATTGAAACACTCACATTGAAAGAGAAATTGAAAGGAAGTTCGTTTCAATTTTTAGAAGTATGAGTGTATTGGTAAAAAAGTGTGAGCGTATTAAAAATTGAAACAAAACTTGAACCAAAACTTGATCGTGTGACCCCCAAGTTTGGTACAAAGAAACGATAATATGTATGTATATGTCACCAACACAAAACCTCATGTGTACGTTCTTGGTATAACAAAGCCTACGGGTGGCAGCAGTAAGGCAGCTGATAATTTATTGGTCTGCTAGTTTTGTGTATATCGTACGTCGAAAATTTTTATATTTTATGCGTGCACCCTTTCTCTAGTCAGCCTGGAACCTTATGTCTATATGTCAACACTCCACCAATTTCACTAGTTGAAATTTCGACTACTTTCCTTTTATGCGCGAGTAGAGATACGTTAGAGACAACAGTTCTAGTATATTTCTGGTGACATTGTCAACGAAAGCTTCCATAGTTTGTTTTTTTATTTTGCTATGCACACAGAAAAAACAGGAATGTAAAATCAACATAACGCAATTTTGATTAGAAATTATATAAGAAATAATTTTTTTTGCTACAATTCACTGTTGTGCCTAGTTGTGTGACTTGTTGTTGTTTATTTTAACAAGTTTCGGCTATGCAGACGACAAAAACGAATTACCAGCGAAAATTTAATGCTGCTGGTTTAAATTTACGATTGTTCTATAATTATTTTAAACGGCAAATTATTAATCTAGCGTTAAATCTCTTTCATTTTAAATGTTTCACTGTTAGAACAACTTTGTTATAAACGTAACATTTAATTTTAAATCAACATGACTACAACTTTTATTTCAAATAACTTTTATGTTAAATAATCATTTAAATCATGCTGAATAAATATGATATTGATTTTACATACGATGGTATATATTTATGCCTGAACTCATAAAAATTTTTTCTGCCTTATAACAGATTAATAAAACAAATTTTCATACAAAAATTTGTTTATAAGTCTCTTATTAATCAAAAATATATTTGTGAATTAGGTTGTTAGTGTATAGCTAAAGTAAAGTTTGAAGCTGTAATGGCTGCAGTGGTTAGCGCGTGGACTATCATGCAGGTGGGACAAGTTCAAATCTTGACAACAGAAAGTTTTCTGATGCCTATGCTAATACATATCCCGTAAGTTAAATAATTAATAGAATGGCTACGTTACAGTCATGCTGTTTCAGCTTGATATAAGTTTTATTCAACATGAGTCTTCGTGTTATTTCAATATCAAATTAACGTGATTTCAACTTAAAATAACTTTGATTTAACATGATTCCTTGTGTTCTTCCAATATCAACTTCACGTGGTTTCAATTCGAAATAACTTTGATTCAACATGATTTTTCGTATTATTTCAGTATCAATTTCATTTTGATATAAATGTAAAGCAATATTAAATCAACAAGATATGTAGTTAATTCAAAAGGATAAATGTTCTTTAGAGATTATTCTAAGTCATGTTGAATTAATATGAAACACCTACGAATCAAAATCACTACCGAATAATTTTAAATTAGCCTGGTTTTCGACGATTTTACATTGAAAATTTTCTGTGTGTGCAGTCAAAAGCAGATCGGCAGCTAGCCGCTGCCGCTTCTGATTAACTATTTCAATTTTTAGCAAATGTTTTTTAGTAGAATAATACAATTTTTTAACTATATATATATATATATATATATATATATATATATATATATATATATATATATATATATATATATATATATATATATATATATATATATATATATATATATATATATATATATATATATATATATATATATATATATATATATATATATATATGTATATATATATAAGTTTTATATTTTAATTGAGCTTAAGGTCTCTTTTTATATAAAAAACAATAACAATATTTATTTTTTAATTTTCAACAAGTCCAATATTTCGCCACTTCTTTGTGTGGCTTCTTCAGGGATATATAAATGTGTTTAACAATTATTTATAACTTTCAAATTGAAAAAATTTTTACAAACAAAAATTGTCTAAATGAAAAAATGAACAATTTAAAAATACAAATGTACAAAAAACATAAAGTATTTTAATATCTCATAATTTTAATTTCCGCTTCCGTTCCTATATAATAAATATCTATAGCTATGAGCAACACTAGCCGAATCTGTCCTGTAGTTCATTCTTTTATCTGTTGGAACATTTATAATTTGTAACATATCTAACATATAACGTCGTTTATAATTATTCTCCGTATTTAAAATTGAAACATTACTAAAATCAGGATAGTGATTTGAATTGGCAAAATGAGCTGCTAAATCTGTCTTTTGTACAGAAACATTATCTCTATACTTTTGATCCGATTTATGACCAGATATTCTAGTTTTTAATTTATTTTTGGTCGTACCTACATATACCTTATTACAATTTTCTCTATCATTACCATTGCATGAAATTTGATAAACTAAATTAGATTTTTCTAATCTCTGTACTCTGTCTTTTGTCTTACTAAACAATTTACCTACAGTTTTATACATCTTATGTGCCATTCTATATTTATCACTATCATATATTTTCGACTTTTCTAATCTTTCCGACATTTTAGGTACATATGTCAAAGATTTACAAATTTTAGGTTCAGAAGCTATGTTTTGATATCTTCTATTAGCTTGTCATTGAAAATCCACCAGTAGACTGTAGCACTGCTGACTAAGTAGCTCTTTTGGGACCACATATAGACATTGGCACCAAAGATTCACTAGTAAATTTTAGGTGCTCTAGTCTACAATATTGATATTTTCACGCTCCACTCCGATAATAAAATTGTAGTGATTTACTAGTGTCATTGTCAATTGTACTACTGATTAGGTGTACCCCAGCCAATGTAACCATATGTTGACATATAACATAGGCTTGTCATTGAAAATCAATCAATACACTTTAGCACTACTGACGAGGTAGTTCTTTTACGACTATTTGGAGACATTTGAGCCAAAGATTCACTAGTACATTTTAGTGACCTTCGTCTACAATTTTATAAGGGTTGGTGCAATACACTTATAAAGACGAAATGTATTTTTTAAAAAAATTTGTATGAAAAATACTCAAATAACTGACTGTTTTCCATAAAAATTTTCGTAAAAAGTTTGTAGTCGTGTTTGTGAATCTTGGTATTAACCACATATATATATATATATATATTTTTTAATATTATTTTTTATTGAAAATAAAATAAATTATTTTTAAATTATTTAGACCGAAATATTTTTGAAATGTATATACATTTTCCGATTGTAGCTTAAAACATATCAATTGAAATTAAAAAATGTTCATTCGAATTTAAAAAAAATCAATTCAGTTTGAAAAAATATCAATTGGAATTCAAAAAATATAAACTGAAAGTCAAAAATCCTGTCTGAAATTCAAAAACTCTCTGTGAAATTCAAAAATGACATTTGAAATTCAAAAATTATAAAATATATATATATATATATATATATATATATATATATATATATATATATATATATATATATATATATATATATATATATATATATATATATATATATATATATATATATATATATATATATATATATATATATATATATATATATATATATATATATATATATATTTTTTTTTTTTTTTTTTTTTTTTTTAATTATATTATTCAGCTAAAAACATTTGTTTATAATTGAAACAGCGGAAGCGGTTAGCCGCCGATCGGCTTGCGACTTTTCTATTGACTGCACAGCATAATTACCAGAAATACATTAGAACTGTTGTCTATAATGTATCTCTACTCTCGCATAAAAGGAAATCAAAAATCTTATTCATTGCAGAGCTCTAATACATATCTACGAATACAAAATGTGTACTTTTAGCTTTAGAGCTTTTGAAAAGGTTGAAAAATAGGATGATTCAATAATATGAAAACGTGCGACTACATTAATGGCATTTTTTTTTTCTACAAAAAAATTTTGCATTTCTTGCACATTTCAATGAAAATTTGCAATATAATAATTTTTCGAGGAACTAAATTTATTAGAAATTATTTTATCGTCCTTTACAAAGGTAAATTTTTGCTTTAAAAAAATGCTAAATTATGAGTTTTTAATAAAAATTAAAAAAATTTTACATATTTCCTAGAAAAGAAAACGCCATAATTGAAATGGCATATCAAACAAATTTTAAAGAAGTATTTAGTAGACCAAAATATTAAAGTGATTGTTTTTTTTTGGGACTTTCCGTTGCATCGGTGGGCAATCGAAACTTTTATCCGATTACTACTCTGTTAAGAAACAATTTCGAAAAAAGCCATTTTAATATAAGTGAGTGGGTATATTTCCTGGCTCCAAATATTAAACTGCTTATAAATATAGAATTAGGCATTTGTCTTCATATAGGACCATTTGCGACGGTCTTCTCAATATGGCAACTTGTAGGCAAATTCATTAGTTTTCTAGTGATAGTACCCCATCTTTCTAAAATATCTGCTAAATTTTCATTGCTGATGGAGAAATGAACCGATATGTTCGTTAAGCTTTCTGTAAGATATCAAAATCATCGCATTGAATTGAAATAGTGCAAAAGGTTACGAAAATAAAAATTAAATTTTTGCTGCACGGTACAACCTACTACTCGTGTAAATGTTGTACAAATCCTATAAACGAGTATGCATGTGAGCATGTGTTAGATGCACCTTAAAGTTCAACAAGGTTTTTAACACGAAATATATGTAACAATGAAGCATTCCCGTTCAAATTTTCATGTTTGAGTGCTCGTAAGTGCGAGTACAACTTTCAGTGTGTTTTCAATTCATGCATGCATCAATAACATGTACACACATACATTGGCATGTTTTTTATATACCACTGTATGTATACACGGTTAAAGTATGTGAATATGCATGATTTCATGTCTATAGTTTTGTTTCCTTTTAAACAAATGTTAATGATGAAGTTGATGGATTTAAATGCAATTTAATTTAATACTGCAAAGTTTGTGACTGTGTTATAAAAAGAATGATTTTCTGTGATAAATGAACGTTTTACTGCTTGTTGCACTTTGATGAAGGAGTTTTGGTCTTTTTTATTTGCAAAAGGGATGAGAAACAACTTTATACACAAACGTAATAAAATTCCACAAAATTTCGGTTTACCCTTGCTGTAATTGTCAATAAAGAATTAAGAGCTTTTGATAATGTGAACATAAGACGTAACATAATTCGCTAGGATTCACATTTATTGGCAAAAATAGGGAGAAGACTTTAGCTAATATAATTAGTTTAATATTGAAAATTTATATATTGGAAATAAGCAGTAGTAAAATAGCTAGCTTCATACCTAATTAAGAGGTCTTACCAAAAAACGAGTAATATCCAAGATATTATAATAAAAGAAGTTATTCTAAGGGCCAAATTCACAGTTATTAATTAACTAATGACAATAGTTTAGCCAATGATATTTTATTCACACTTTGTTTACCGTTAGTTAAACCATCAAATGCCATTGGTTAGCAATTAGTTAGATGATTTGGAATATGATGTAATAAGTATACACGTGGCAGCATAACGTCAGCTGGTTATTTTTTGCTCTGGTAGCTTTGTACATAAGCCACGTCTAGCACGCGTATATTTTTTACAAGCTTTATCTAGTTTTTTTGTTATATTTTTTGAACCTATATACCAATTACACCATGCTTTGGAAATTATTGTATGGATATAGGCATACTTTTAGGAGTGAAACAATAATATTTGCTCCATTAGTTTTGTGTGCTTAAGTGTGAAATATTTTTTATTTCTTAAATTTTGTTTGTTTACATATAAACTTGCTATTTCGATAGGGTTGCCATTCTTTAACTAAATTAAAATTTTTAGCTAAACAATTCACTGTGAATATGAAGTTTTAGTTAAACAATAGTTATCACTTTAGTGTACTAATACTTAACTAATGACTGCAAATTTGGGCCTAAGTGAAATAACAAAATCTGGAAAAAGCAGTAAAACAACCGCTTCGGCCGAAGCAGACTTGTAGGCAAGAGATGCCGGTTGTTGTTGTTTTTCCTGCTTCGAAAAACGCTTTGGCAAGGCATAATTTTTTTCACGATGTCCCACTTACTTTTGACATAAAACGCTCCTTTCGAAGCATCAAAAATATGCTAAAACAATGGACTTTCATCTTATTACCTTATCCAATTTATCACCGCTAAACTACAGACAAATCCAATGGTTTTATATTAAAAAGTCCCGCTGCTCCATGTAATAAGTGAGAAATTAAGAAAGGCAGCATGTTTTGAGTTTAGAGTTTGTAAATGTGGAAGTTTTTATTTAAAACAATACGTACGACAATTCTTTAGAACATTGGTGCCCAAAAATTTGTTGCTGCGGTATTGCTGAGAGAATATTCAAGTATAGTGACACGATAAAGTAAACGCAAAGATTTTCGTTAAACTTTTTTCACAAGATATTATGTTTGTCGTAAAAATGTATAATAATGCAGTTTACACTGAATTTACTATTTTTGGTACTTGGTAAGATGGAAACCTTTTTAATACATTTGGCTTAGTTTTTCCAAAAATATCTTTTTATTTCTAATAAAAAGCATTTTATTTTCATTATCATTTATTTTACACAATATATTTGACAAAATACCAACACAGCTACTATGCATGTATACTCTTCGCTCTCTCATTAATGACTATATAAGGAGCATAAAAATAAATAAGGTGCGACTTCTAACCAATTGTTTGGTAGGCAGTTTTACGGTTTCTGAGTGCTTACGATACTTGGAACGTGAAGGCGAGTGTTTGGGGCTTCCAAATAACCAATGGCCACCTACTGCCAGCGACTGCACCTCATGTTAGAGGCGGCTAGAAGCAGGCGTCTGATCTTGCAACAAGTGGCTCGCTATATAAACGTGATGTAACGCTTCTAAGCCAGCGCGCCTGGAGGCAGCCCCAGCTCTAGGATCGTATGCAGAAGCCCAATCAGCTACTCATCTTAAATGATCTAATTGCACGCTGTCACAATTAAAATACTCGTGAAAAGGGACTTAGTGAGGCTTGTAGGACTAGTTGAGTAAATCATTTTGTCGTTTTAAAAATTGCAATACACGCTCAAAATCGGAAGTTATCGATATAAAACGATTTTTTGAGAATTCGCGTACAAAATAATTTACACTGCGTTGTTTCTGCACCGATTTTCAATTTTTGAATAGTGTCGAATTCCATTCCCAACATAATACATGTTTACTAAAGCCCGTTTCACACTAAAATACTGAGTATTAAGACTTGTCAAAACTTAAGTAATATGCAAATGTATTATAGTGTGAAAACAATTAAACACCGGACACTATTTGCAACTTGGAACGTCAGGGACGCTTTTAGATACTTCAAAACTTGCGCAGGTGTGTCGGGACGCGAACAACTACAATCTCGCCTTCCTAGGTTTTTGTGAAACTCGATGGCCGAATTCTGGCGAGTTCTCAACATATGATGGATTTTACTCTAGTAAACTTTCTGATCAACAGCGCTCTAGTGGTGTGGGGATACTACTAAACAGGGATATGCGAAATGCACTGATAGAAAGGGATTCATGCTCTGACAAAATCACGACACGAAAATTACTTAAATAGCTGATGTTTCCTTGTAAAAAGCATCCACCTTCATAAGTGGTAAAAGTGAACAAGAATGCTGATGAGACGGTGAAGCGGCCTGTCGAAATCAGTAGTACTGATCCGTTCTGCTATTCTGCTTTGAATATTCCAACACTCTTTTCTTAATTCAAATTTTATTTTCGGTCAAGTATTTATTTTAAACTAGCTTCTAAATGTAATAAAGAGCTTGTCTGGCTTAGTAAATGTTTCCTTTTGAGCTTATACTTACACTAAAAACAAACCAGTTTTATTTTCAGTATACGAGGTTGTATTGTTTGGTTTTACAAAAACCTTTCAATTGTCCATTAATATGATTATTTCGAACGTATTTTCTTTGTGAATCTAAATTGATTATTAGGCTAAGGTTCGTAACGTTATATTCAGAAAGAATTGGGTATGATTAATATTCCAAGAAACAAGGGAAAGATTAACATCAACTTAATTTTTCAACGTACACAGCAGAACAGAGTAGCGCCATTTTCGGAAGCCGCTACACTTCCATCGTCAGTGCTCACGTGTATTTGCTATCACCACTTATCAGGTGGCTCTGTTGAATGTGATTTTAATTCTTATATATACAACTTTTTCGTGAAAATTGAATACGAGAATTAAATCACTCTCAAGCTGATATTAAAGTGCACTTTCCCAGCGTTGCATCGGTTTGTCCATTTTCAGCAAAAAATTAGTGTGGATTTGTTACTAAATTAATGTAAATGAATAGTAAACGCATTTCAAATATCTAACATATAATTTTAATCATAACCAAGGCTCGGACTTTCATGCAACTAAAACTTGATTTTAAGCGCTTGGTACCA
This sequence comes from Panzeria rudis, assembly GCA_956483635.1. Classification (NCBI taxonomy): domain Eukaryota; kingdom Metazoa; phylum Arthropoda; class Insecta; order Diptera; family Tachinidae; genus Panzeria; species Panzeria rudis. The sequence continues at coordinate 94,627,781 of OY101450.1, read as the reverse complement.
AAATTAAAATAATATGAAAAAAATTTTTTTTTAATTTTTCATTATTTTTAGAGAAAAAACATAAAACACACATAAATTGGTCTATTATTTAATGCAACCGAACGTATTTTGATCCGATCAACACATTTTGAATATGGGCTGAAAGAGGAAAAACATATCTATGCAACAATGCCAATTCTGATCAATTGAAGTAAACAGTACTCAAGATTTTTGGAAATAAACACGTTTCTGCGAATATCTCGAAAACGGTTCTTAAGAAAAATAAATCAATGTCATATTCGTGTTCAGTGACTCCAAATTACTTTAAAAAACATTTCATTTTTGAGGTGATCGCAAAAAGTTGAAAATTCGTGAACCAGTGTTATTTAATGCAACCGAACTTAAGTTGCGTTGCCAGTCGGCAACTGAAAGTTGCACTCAAAAGCGGACTGATATTGACAGCTCTCAGTTGCCAGTTGCCATCAGTAGTATCATTTTCACCAACTGGCAACCCCAACTGATGCTCGGTTGCCATCAATACTCAGCCCATCAATTTTTTTTTTTAAAAACTCAGAAATATGCATTAAAAAATTTTTATGATTCCAAAAATATGCATTTATTGCAACAAAAAAAGTTCAAAACTATGCACTTACCACCAAAACATGCAAAAATATGCAACTACGAATCGATGCCAAAACTACTTAAAATTTGATTATTCGCATAGATAATTAGTCAATACCTCTTTATCTATCACCACTAAGAATATGCTTTTGCATGAAAGTCCGAGCCCTGATCATAATTTGTATACCAATTATTAATAATATATGCTTTGTCCCGGCGCACAGTTGTTCCAATTGGAAAAAAGTGTACTATATGTGTATCTTTGAAACTTGCGATCCGATTACAGAACGATGTATGTAAAAATTGTATAGCAGGGCCTAAACTTTAAGAATGTTGAAACACATGGTGGTGAGCTAAAGGGTGTCATAGTTGACATCCTATGGCATATAAAATTTAGTTGGCCTCATAACTTGTACACATATTATCCGATTTTAAGGATTTTAACCTTTTTGTAAAGCCTATCTATAAAAATAAAAAAATGCATTATAATTCATTAATATATCTTTAATATTTTTAGATATATTTGGCTTCGAATTTAAAAATTTTGTTTTTGGCCTCGAATTTTTTCTCGATTTCGTAAATATCCCCGGTAATAGCATAGCCAAAACTTTAAAAAAATATTTTATGATTCTTAACAAAATCCTTGATAATGAAAATTTTTAAGTTTTGTCAAAAGATCAAAGTCAAGACTTTGAAATGATGCTGAAAAAACGCAAAATTTTTACAAAAATAGAGCTTTAATTTTGGAATTTTTCAAAACTAAATATTTTATTTTTCATATATCAAAAGAATAGACTTGCAAAATGGCTTCAATTTACATCAATTAAAGCATGTACGCTACATCCAGCGAAGCACGAATATTGTGAATTTTTTTACAACATTCTAAATTAATCACTTAATAAAAATATTTTTTGCAAAAAACCGACTACAAAATAGGCGTGGCACCGCCACCATATATTATCATCATGTACTTTTACGAGAGCTAATGGTGTGTGCGTTGTCTCATAAGAACCGGATTAGTAGAAGTAGTTAAAATATATATTTACTATTCATGGGCCGGACACTGCCCACCTTTCTAACCACAATATTGTATCGGCATGGGCGTGGCACAGCAAACTTTTTTAAACCTGTTAAAGTATTTAAACAGAAGCTTAAAGTGTGTGTAAAGTTTCATAAGAATCCGTTGCGTAGAAGTAGTTGAAAACGAATGTATTTACTTTTCAACGGGACCAATCTGGAAGTACATCCTTTTGAATTGAGAAAACATCCGAAATGGATTCATAAATGGCGGAGTTTTGGAGGAACATACATAAAAAAAATAAAAAACTACACGACGAATTGATAACCTTACATTTTTTTTTGAAGTCGGTTAAAAAACGCCAATCGAGTTTCTCAAATATCTTTACAAACTATATTAGATACATTTAATATAATTATTCTGGCTTTCAATTGTTACCCGCCAGCTCACAAATGTGGCCAGAAGAGCAGATTTCCTAAAAATTGAAAATTATTCAGAAGCATATTATTTACCAGCATATATTAATATCGGATAATATTTGTAAAAGTTATGAGGCCAACAAAGTTTTTCATGCCCAAGGTAGTCAACTTTGTAGCTCAGCGTGCGTTTCAACAGCGTGGTCCAAATTGCATTATTCTTAAAGCTTAGGTCATCTTCTACGATTTTTACACACATCGTTCTGTAATCGGATCACAAGTTTCAAAGATACAGATTTATTACCATTTTTTTTTTTTGTAATTGGAACGAGCCACTGTGCGGGTGCGGTTATTGGGGGTCATAACTTTCGGCCCTCCTAGTGGTAATTCGGTAATGGTTTATTTAATCGAACATTATTTCCACAAAATTTATTGATTAATTGAGCAAACATTGTTCGAGCGAATACCCTAGTAAGTATATAACAACCCTACTTGTCTCATTAAAATGTTATTTATTTTTATAACTAACATCTTTTCTGACAAATACATGCTAGTTTCAGCAAAATCATTTACAAAAATTAATTACTTTTAATTTTTATAAAATTAAACGCATAGTTTTTAAATTAAATGTTTATGCATATGTGTATATTGAATTTAATTAAATGTTTATCTGAGTGTATTTCAAAATTTAATAAATATCAATTTAAACTAATAGAATCAGAAATTAGTGTTGAAAAAAGTTGCGCAGGTGTTGAACATTAATTGCAAATTTAAGCACACAAATGCATCTAAAAAAGAATTGTAATCAATAATACATTTACTCTCTAATTAAAATTTTAGTAGTCTTATGAAAGTGATTATGCTAAAGTTTTATTAAATCACAGCATGAAGATGATTTTATAGAAAACGGACAAAGTAATTAATTCAATTGATAGAAAAAACTAAAAATTTTTAAGTAAATTAACTAAATTTTATTTTCTTAAAATCAAACTCTTAATAAAGTTTTCGCTCATAAATGTCCCTATAGGGAAAAGAGCCGATCACAAGTCAGGTCCCGTGACTGGCTCCCAAATACTAGCAACCGGTTCGATTTCCGGAACTTTATATGAAAGGGACCCGTAGCCTTTATATGGCGTTGTCATTGGAGGGGTTCAATTGGCATAATTAAGATGCTCAGTCAGAGGCTCTAGACCCAAACTTAAGCTAATTGTCCTGTGATGGTTTCTTTAATACTAGTTATATTACCGTGCTACAAACAAATTTTATAATTTGAAAAAAAAAATCTGCTGTGAAACGAGGATATTTTCTAACATTTTTGTTCTAGTTTTGTGGTTTTGTCTGACATGATTCCTGTCACTGGTCACGACTCAAGAAACAGTTTGTACCATTCGCATTTTCGCCAGCCACAGGACAAGTACGTTCAAGACAATTGGTTACAACATTTCCCGCAGGGTGTAAAATTGTAGATATTCGTTTCGGAACAAGTCAGAAAATTAATAATCGGCTTATGTATTTTCGTTTTTATTTCGACTATTGTGTTACTTTTTGATTACTTTTAAAATTGTGATTTTAGGCGACAATCTATCCCATTTGTCAACCAATATTGTTGCTATATTTATAAAATACTATGGTTTCAAAAAACAGAGAGTATAGATAAGAACCTTTTTTTTTCGAAATTTATTTCGAAGACAACTAAAATTAATTGTTAATCATAATAGCTGTGTTCTAGGTTACTGCGGGCAATTTCGGACTAATGAGATTAAACTCAACATTTACTCTCTCAAATTATAAAATTTGCCCAAAACATCTAGAACGCGAAAAAACCAAAATTTTAAATCCATTAATTTCAATAGTGCTAACTTATTAGCTTAAAGTCAAGTTTGCGATTTTAATAGTAAAAATCTCGTAATATAATGCATTCTTATTGCGAACGAAATGTGTGCATCACTGATAATAATGGGTGATTTTATAAGAACTATCGGAAAGTAAAAAAGAAAAAAACACATAAAATTCAGAAAAATGCATGAAATATTTATTTGGATCGATAGTTGGGTCGATATAATTTAATGTTTGAAGATTATTTCATGCAAATGTTGGCCGCGGCTGCGCCTCAAATGGTCCATCCGCTTAGTCCAATTTTGGCATACTCTTTCCAACACTTCGGCCGGTATCTCACGAATAATGTTGGCAATGTTGGCTTCCAGTGCGTCAATCGAAGCGCGCTTGTCGCTATAGACATTAGCCTTAACATAGCCCCACAAAAAATAGTCTAGAGGCGTTAAATCGTACGATCTGGGCGGCCAATTGACTGGTCCCCAAGCGTGAAAATAAACTGTTCACCGAACTCGCCTCTCAATTGGTCCATTGTTTCGCGTGCTGTGTGGCATGTGGCACCGTCTTGTTGAAACCACATGTCATGCAAGTCAAGCTCTTCCATTTTGGGCAGAAAAAAGTTTGTTATCATCGCACGGTAGCGCTCACCATTCACAGTAACGTTGTGATTCGCATCATCTTTGAAGAAATACGGCCCAATGATGCCGCCAGCCCATAATCCGCACCAAACGGTTGTTTTTTGTGGATGCATTGGTAGCTCTTGCAATGCTTCTGGCTGCTCTTCACTCCAAATACGGCAGTTTTGCTTGTTCACGTATCCATTCAACCAGAAATGAGCCTCGTCGCTGAACACAATTCTTCGATAAAAAATTGGATCTTCATCTAACTTAACAGAGCACGCATTTTGGTAATAAAATTCAATAATTTGCAAGCGTTGTTCGTTTGTAAGACGATTCATGATTAAATTATAGACCAAACTGAAGATGTTTGACAGTGACACAAGATACAAAACGTGCGTGAGCTGTCAAAACTAGTGTTGCCAAAAAGATAATAGCAAAAAAATCACTCGTCACAAAACAGCTGATCATTTTATTCTTGTCCAAACTTACCCAAAGAAAAAGTTCGTGCAACTTTGGGGAGGAAATGAAATAAAATTACACTCTCATGAGCTCTCTCACTTTCCCAATTTTTGTCATCTGTAACGCTTTTCTGGCAAGTTTGTTTAACTTTGGGTAAGTTCGGACGACTTCGTTATCCATCTGGGACACACCTAATACAAAAAAAGTGGTCGAGTTGGGTCGTAACATAGACAAATCAACCTAGTTTGAGTTGTGAACCATAATAGGGCCCTTAATTTTACAGCAGTAATTGCCGCGTCTCTGGTGTTAAGTAGACGCATTACTAGCAATTTTAATAATTGTTTTACTTCACCGACGATTTTGCTAACATTACCGATGAAGGAGCGCGATGCGATGTATATTAGCATATAACAGTATCAAGCGCTGCCAGTACTGCTTAGTGACCAGTGCTATGCATTCATCACTTAAACAGTCCAACAACAAGTAACACAACGCCATAATAATGCACATCAGAAAAATTTATGATGCTGATGATGATGATGCCTGTTCCAGGCATCGAACCCGACATCATTGCTTTGTAGTCAAAGCCCTAACTACTTCAGCCAACAGCACCTTCATTTTCGAAATACAGCATGAAATTTTCCTAACCAGTAAAAAGTACATTCTAGAAAATTCAATAATATACAGAATTTGTGATCTGGAAATAGAGCGAATTCGGATCATTTGTACTGATTTTAGCATATTAAGTTGTGAATTTTTAGTCGAGCTGTATGGGTTTAATCCAAAGGAATTTAAAAAATTTTGTGATTCTATATTGATATTTTCCTAAAAAGTTTTCATTTGTTGTGGATTAAGAATATCTATATGCCTGCAATGAAATACAATACCAATCAATAAATTCAAACAAACCCCGCCGGAAGAAAAACACATCACGCAATCAATATCATTTCATTTCTAGGGAATTGCCTATAGGCAATATATTTTTACCTTTCTAATATGGGATAGAGTTATGGGAAAAATGGTGCCAAGCTAGCAGGTTGCCTCAGTAAAGTTACGGTCGAATTTTTGGTTAGGAGCTTGGCCTTTCTTCACATTTATGTTTTTGTACGGATCTCACTTCTTTTTTCTAAGATTTTATTTGGTACAATACCTATCACTATAATTTCCTAATTCCAACCTATTATTTGGTACATATATAAAGCTCAATCACAAGCAATAATTCCGTGCGAGTTTTTTTAATTTTCCCTTTTCTGCTTTTATGAATAAAAATTCCCTCGGAAAAAATTCGATGGGAAAACAGTAGCTATTCTCTCCCAAAGCATTTGAACTTCGTTTTTCCGCCGACATTTTTCGCTTGCAAAACATGAGGGAGTTTGTATAAAAATCCAAGTAATAATTAAATAAAACAAATCTTCTATCGATAAAAAAAACATGTTTTTGTTCTTGTAGGTCGAATATCACAAATAAAGCACAAACACAACAGTTTTTAACTTCAAAGGATCCATTACTTGTGGTTTCCAAAAACGAAGCAAAGAGAAACTTGCACGATTTTGTTTTTCTTTTACAGCACCAATTTCCTTCACAAATGCTCGTACAGCTATGTTATTAATTTTGTTTTCACTTATTTATCTAATTTTGCTTTAAATTTAATTAAAATATCAACTTTGTTGTTTTTTGCACACAAAAACACTAAATAAATAAATGTCAACAAGAAAAATCGCCAACAATGATATTCAATGATGCCACTGTTTCATATTTTTGTTCCAGCGGAGCTCATGATTGGAGAAATTTATTCTCGACAAAAGTGTTTGCCCGTGGGAAAGAAATTTCTAGGGAATATTTATGATTGGGCTAATTTTTTTACTAAGAAGAACATTTTCAGGAGGATTTGCAATCAAAATCATAAAAAAATGTTGAGCCATATCCTTATACATATTAGGGGTAACCTAGTGGCCCTAAATAATTTGCAATAAAGCAAATTTTTTCGTTCTTCCTTTTCTTTATTTATGCCGGCGAACAAATACACAACAGTTTTTGTTATTCCTATGTTTACTTGAGCAGAAGACAATCCCTGATAAAATTAAAAATGTGTTTTGCTGTGTACGTTGAAAAATTAAGTTGATGTTAATTTTTCCCTTGTTCCTCGGAATATTAATCATGCCCAATTATTTCTGAATATAACGTTACGAACCTTAGCCTAATAATCAATTTGGATTCACAAACTGCGATTGTTTAGAAAATTTTCTAAAAATGAAGAATACCATAATACTGTCAAATTTCTTTACATATTATTTGACAAATCATAACAATTTGTTTTCACACTGTTGGATTTTTACTTAAGATCTGAGTTTTTGACAAGTATTAATCTAAGTCTAATAGTCTGAAGGCCGCTTAAATACTTACTCATCAAGACCTACTTGTATACCACATTTAAGCTCTCTTGCTATGGTGGAAGGGCCCATACAAATACACGACGCCTTACTTCCCTCTAGATGAAAAATGTCTGTTTTATTTTTTTTTATTATTATTTTCTCAATAACAAAATTTCAGCTTTCGAGCTATAGGGGAAGTGCCCCATACAAATAAAGGTCACCCTAGTCCCCTTAGATAAGAAGTTCCGTTTACAGATTTTCTGGTTAATTCTTCATCAAAACCTACCTGTGTACCAAATTTCAGCTCTAGCTATATTGGAGGTGCTCCATAATATTGGTGTGCCAGTAAGTGAGTTGGTAAGTGAGTAGGTGCTAAATTATTGACATTCATATTTCAAAAAGCTTTTATGGTAGAACTTTGAAACTTCACACATAAAGTAACCTGTGTAAAGAGACCTTATGTTTCGAATGTCATTATTTTATGATTAAGTGAAACATAGTTATGAGGGGAGTACAATTAGCTCAAATTGTTTCTTATAAATACACACTGTGTGGCCTGAATTGGCCTGGGGCACTACCGCACAGTGGACCAAATCCGAAAATAAGTAATTTACGATTTTTTATCGAAATATTGATTTCCAATCGAAAGAAGTAATTATATAATCGGCATTTACTATATGGTCATGTAAATGTAAGACCATGAAACTACAATTTTTTAAATTTTACAGGAGAAGAAAAACAGTTTATGAAATAGTACAAGTTATAGTGGTTGCGTTGCTTTCTTTTTGGCGATAAGTTCGCCGACCATATCAGTAGAAGACTACAAATTTGTAGAGACATGGGATTCGATATAATATCCAATAATTGGTTAAAATTCAGATTTTGAAATGTTTGCCACTTACATGGCTTTACGTTTCATATGACGATATGTCATTTTCAAAAGCTCTACTCCATGGCTGTCTAGCTATCCTAACTTAGCCTTTACACATGTAAGTGCAAGTTCAACAAACTCAATACACTCAAACTTTTCTAGTAAAATACTTTTGATTCAGCTGTGAGATGGACAGAGAAATGAATACAAACTTCTCTTTCGTCGACAATACGTACACAGAGAAATGAATACAAACTTCTCTTTCGTCGACAATACGTACACAGAACTTGCATGCAAGTACTTGCATGTCTAAACGCAGGGTAAGGTGAAAAACGCAGGGTAAGGGTAACGATGCAGTTGCAGGTTTGGCTGTTATGACAGCTTAAAAGTAGGCACAATTTGATATTTCCAAGTAATGTTGATCTTTATGATTGATAATGGGATTGTTACTGGGTCGTATGATTAATAAATAATCAACTATAATATATACGCAGCTGTGATTCGAAAGTAGTGCACAGTGGGGACTTTTGTAAAATAAATAGTAATACAGCTGGATCTTCTAAACTACTGACTGGATTTATCTGAAGCTTCGTACATCTTTAGAAGAGGAGCCAGGCTTTGCAATGCGTTTCCTAGATGAAGCACAAGCGAAGTTACAGTGGGCCAAATTTGACTACCCGGGAATCAAAAAAGTTCTGATGCTTGTAACTTTTTTAAATGTGATCCGATATTAAAAATTTACAGCACTTTTAGTTAAGCTAAAAAATACATAGAATATATTTATAGTTTAGAATATATTTGAATATATTTACAGTTGGATTTTAAATTAAAAGTCAGCATTCAATTCTTAACAAAATTCTAAGAAAATTTGGGAAAAAAGTTTTTTAATATCTACATTCTTGAAGTCCGAAAAACCAAAATTAATAATTTTGAAATTGACCTAAACAAGCAAAGAGAGTTCTTCATTAATTTTTATTTTGTAAAAAACTTTGTTTAACACATTCACTCCTCCCTTACATATCGTAAAAGGCAATCAATTGGCAATATTAATTTTGTATTGTGGACATGTATCCTACATTCAGCAAATTCCAGCCACAACGTTTTATAATGCAGATATTTATACGAATTTAGGCACAAATTTAAGATAGCCTTTTCATAAATGTGGATATACGCGCAGAGTTTCTGAAAAAAGTCAAAATTTCGGAGAAAGTAAAGTTTTGTACCATAAAAAATATATAGTAAAATAAATTTATTTTTTCAAATTAATCTTTTTTGCTTCTACGTGAATATATTTAGTAGGCCTGAAAAAATTATTCGAATATCTACATATATCAGTTCGATAGCTCATACAGTTGAGAAGGTCATGCGTTACTAACAAACACACAAACGATTTTATATAACGATATTTTTTATGGTACAAAACTTATTTTTTCCTAAATTTTGTTTTATAAAAAGGCTCTCTTCGATTTTTGCAAAAATACTTATAAGTACTTACATCATAAAACTTTTTTTTTAGAATTTTCAAAATCAACCGTCACAATTATTTTTTGCCTTAACTGTAATATGCAGTTTTGCCTGAATTTCAGGCTTCCCTAAGAAGTGTGTGCAGAAAAAAAACAAACTGAAATTCAGGTCCTAAAAATTGTCAGGCAACTATCCGTTTGGTATTACGCAGCTAAAAAGGAAAATCAACAGAAATTTTGTATATTACAGGGATGTGATGTCAACTGATATAAAAATTAATGTTCAGACAATTGTTTGTTCACGGAATTTTTGACTTTTTGTTTTCCTAAACATTTAGTCAAAATATGATAAAGAAAACAACCTTTATATGGTTATTTAGAACCATGCTAATATAAAATAAAATATGATAAAGAAAACAACCTTTATATGGTTATTTAGAACCATGCTAATTTTATATACAAATATAATATGATTATTTTAAATCATAGTATATTTACAATCAATTGAGCATTAGGTTGTATGAATCATGCTAGTGTTATTTAAGACAACTGTATTATATTTAGAACAGATTTATTTTCATAATAGTATGATTTGACTTCAACCATATAATGCAATCATAGTAAGTTGCTCTTAGAATATGATAGCCTCAACCATGTTTATTCTTTGTGTGCACATTCACAAGTCCATGAGTTTGTTTGATGGTACTGTGGTGTCTTCTAAAGACAAAGTAATGACTTAGAATACATTCTCTCTCATTAAGTATATGTAGGTGTCAGCTTATTAATAATAACTTTTTCAAATAGTTTTGACATGTTTGATAAAAGATTTATAGGCCGATATAAGTTCACTTTCGTGTGGCCTTTTTTCGGGTTTAGGTATCATGGTAATAAACGAAACCTTCCAATCCGCAGGATAATATTGTAGTTGCAAAATATCATACAAAATGAAAATAAATATTATTTTTGCTATACGTAGTAGCTCGAAGAGTATCTTGTTGCTGATTTTATCGGTACTTGGTGCTTTCTTTGAGTTTAACCCTGCGATAGTGCCTGTAATCGCACCAATATTAAATTTAAGGAGAACGTCTGCAGTGTCCCTTTTTCGGTATCGGTTCATGCCCAGCCTCCATTTACATTTCTCAATAGAGTCTTACATATCAACGATCGTTTAAGGCCTCTGGCTCCTCGCCATAACGAGTAATCTGATTGTGGGGTTGCGTCAAGTTCTCACTGTTTCCTTGGTGTTGTATAAAGTATATCTGTGGACTTTAAAGGAGCTGCTAGACGTCAGATGATGCTCAGAGCTAAGCATTACATTGTTTGAATGCTTTAAAATTTCTTTATAAAAACCTCTATTTAAAAACTTAATAATAAAATATATTTTAAAAACTAATTTTCAAATTATTTAAGACTTAAATGTTTTTATTTTTTACAGTTTAAAATTTCAACACAAATGCTTTTAGCCAAAAACTAAAAATAAAGTCATATCATTTTATAAAAAAAATTTACAAACAAAAGACCATAAAAGTTTTCAAAACATCATTTATAAAATAAAAATAAAATAAAAAAACAGAAAATCATCCAGCCAGACTAGAAAACGAATAAAAAATAAATCACACAACTCTGCAAGCAAATAAAATGTGGAATTTCCAAAGGATAATTTGTATATGGATTTGTTGTGTGTCCTGCATGTTTGGAACAACACAATTGTCATCATCACTGGTTCGGGCAGGTGAGTGTGCAATTTAAATGAAAAATAAAATAATAGATATTTCAAAAATATAAGTCCCACCGTTTGGGGGAAAATACTAATTTAAATTTAATGTTTGTTTATAATATGGCATATTGTTTTTTTATTTCTATTTCAACAATTCCCACAGTACCATATGAGTATTTTGATGATCACGAACAAACTTTTTATGATTTGGATAGCGAACAAATTCAAGCTAAATACGATACACGTCTATTATCGCAACAGATGTTGCAAACGGAGCAACAACAGCAATATTTAGAAAATCTAAAGGGTTTTCACAGTCCCGAAAGTGGGGGAAGAGTAGAAAATAGAAAGCCAAATGATGCTGGTTCATCTTTCATATCAACAGCAACAACAAAATTGAAAAATAATGATGGTCATAAGTTGAGCGTAGCAGCTGAATTAGATGACGATGAGGATGATGAACGTAATGATTGGCTGGAAGCAACAGCAACAAAAGCAGCTGCATTAACAACAACAATTACAGAAACACTAGATGAATTACATTTGCCACGTGCTGCATCATGTTTTACTAATGGACAAAAATTTACACACGGCCAAAAGGTAAATTTACATATGAAGAAACAAATTAAATTTATATTAATACACAACTATGAATGTTCTTCTTTAACAAAAGTTTGATGATTTACAACAACTCTGCTTTGTGTAATTTGTATATTAGTTTCTTTATTGTATGTTTTTTTTATAAAAATGGGTTTTCACAGAAAATTTTATTTAAAAAATTTTTAATAAAAATGCCCTGTGGTCTCTGCTGCAACATAAAAATAATGTTTTTATTTTATAAATATTGACAATAAAGTTTTGTCAATATAAAATAGTTCTAAAAGAAAACAACAAAAGAAAATGCTACACTCAAAGAAAATTATTGTCCCATTTTGTTCAGTAAAAAATATTTTATATAATAGAGTGATTCTCATTCTAAACGTAGATTTTTTTTGTATAGTTTATATTATACTTTTCCCTTCATTTAATAGATAATGGAATAAAATTATATATTCCGATTATTTAATATTTTTCTGTATTGGGCATAACATTTGCTTTCGCGGTTGTTCTACGAAAGATTTTTGACAAAAAAAAAATACACCACAAGATATGAGTACATCTAATCTCTATTTAAAGCGACCTTGCGAATTGTTCTATCCCGTATTTTGTATTTAAATACTACCTGATATTTTGAATAGCTTATATCTCATAACGTTTATAGTTTCTTTAATTTTTCCAGAAAAGTTAATTTTAAACCCCGCACGTATTTAAATACTATGTCTTTAAGAAATTTAAGAAATAAATGTAAATATTGAACATTCAAAGAAAAATAACTTTGGATAAAAACCACACCGTTCGACTAAAAATTCATAACTCAATCATTAAAACTCTAAAGGCACTTAGCTAAAACATGAATGTGTACTCTTCCAAAACCTTGTGCAAAATAAACATTCAAAGAAATCCCTGCATTGAGAATATCGATGATATTCCACGTTGGTAAGACCGAAATGAAAAAGCTTAAAATAGTTGAACATGCTAAGAAAAGACACTTAGTGAAGTTCCGACCATTTAGAAAAAGTTCAAAAGTTAATTGGGCATACTAAAATTAGTAGGATTTTCGCTACAGTGTTTTTGCCACTGTCAGTGGTAGTGTAGGTAAAGGACTCTGACGAGTAGACTTGGTAGTCACGAAACAGCTGTCAGTTCAACATTCCGTACATCCACATTTGTCTTTGAATGTTCAATATTTACATGCTTTAGAATTTCTTTCTTAAATAAAAAATAGTTTGATTGAAAGATTAAATTAAAAATGAACTTAACCCAAACTAATTAAATAACTTTGGATAAAAACCATTGGACTAAAAATTCATAACTCAATCAAAAAAAATATATTTTAAAATTATTATTTACAAACATTTATACATAACTGAAAAATAGGCTAACTCTTCTTTTAAATAAGACTCATTTTAATAAAACCCACCAACAATGTTAAAAGTCATGTCAATATCAAATAATTATTCGTAGCAAAATATGACCTACCTAATACTTTCTTCGAAAATATAACAACCCACAGTGCGATAGAAGTAAGATTTTTTCAAAGCAAATCAGACATTTTTAAACGGGTAATGTTGTTTATATCGATTTAATTATTTCTCTTCTGCTAACTTTTTTTTTGCCGTCCTAAAATGTATAGATAAATTCTATTTAAGAATATTGATAACGTAACGTTCAATTCATTTTTATACGAATGTAATATTTTTTCAGAACACTATATATATATATTTCTAATTTGAATATGTTTTATTCTTAGAATAACGTGCAATTTTCAGCAAAATATTGGTGGTATAAGAAGGGGGAAACCGGTACCCACATAAAATGTATCTATTAATTTTCTTATATCTGTACAACTTTAAGAGTGAGATTTTATAATTCGGTGTGTGTTATCTTCGCATAACGTGCGATTTCCAGCAAAATATTGGTGGTATTGGAAGGGGGAAACGGGTACCCCCATTGGAGGAAATTATTAATTTTCGTATATCTGTACAACTATAAGATTGAAGCTTTCTAAATTCGATGGGTTTTATTGTTGAAATGCCATGCAATTTCCAGAAAAATATTGGAGGTATAGGATGTGGAAACGGTCACCCCCACACAATGAAATTACACAATAATATTTCTATATCAGTGCAACTACAATAGTAAAGCTCGCAAAATTTTGTATGGCTTACTCTTAAAACAAATTGCCATTTTTAGCGAAATCTTAAGGATATCAGTGGGGGCGGTGAGACCGCCAATTTTCCTATATCTGTACAATTATTTAGTAAGGCTCTTTAAATTTTATGTACGTTAATATTAGAATAGCTTGCAAATTTCAGTAAAATCCTGTTCTCATAGGAGAGGGAAACGGTTACCCCAATACAAAGTAACCATTAATTTTCCTATATCTGAAAAGCGATAAGAGTGAGGCTCCCTAAATTTTATGTGAGCTACTATTAGAACAACGTGAAATTCGAAGAGAATTCTTGGGTGTATAGTAGGCACAAAACGGTTACCATACATACAAAGTAATTAATAATATTCCTATGTCAGCACAACTACAATAGTGAAGATCTCTGGGTTACTCTTCGAACAAATAACAATCTGGCGAAATCTGAATGGAGATGGGTACCCCCTATACCAGACAATTATTTATTTTTCTATATCTGTACAACCATACGAGTGAGACTCTCTAATTTTATGTATGTTGATCTTAGAATGGCTTGCAATTTCCTGCAAAATCTTGTTGGCATAGGAGCTCGCAAACGGGTAACTCCCATAAAAAGTAATTATTAATATTCCTATATAAGCACGTCTACAATCGTGAAGCTCTCAAAATTTTATGTGTGTTACTCTTTGAAGAAATTTTTGCAGATTTTTGTTACGGCATCAAGCCTAAACCACTGAACCGATTTAAATGAAATTTGGTACACAGATAGACATTTGGCCCACAATTAATATAGGCTATATTTTTCCCCGGATTTTGGACCAGGAGGGGATAAAATGGGTCAAAACTACCTTCTACGCCTTTGGCATTTGTTACGGCATCACTCCTAAACGGCTAAACCGATTTAAATAAAATTTAGTACACAGATAGATATTTAGCGCACAATTAATATAGGCTGTATTTGTTTCTCGGAGTTTGGATCAGGATAGATATTAGGCCCACAATTAATATAGGCTATATTTGTTTCCCTGATTTTGGACCAGGAGGGCATAAAATGGGTCAAAACCACCCCTATGCATTTGGCATTTGTTACGGTATCACGCCTACACGGCTAAACCGATATAAATAAAATTTGGTACACAGATAGATATTTAGCGCACAATTAATATAGTCTGTATTTGTTTCCTGGATTGTGAGCCAGGAGGGGACAAAATGGGTCAAAACCACCCGCTACGCACAGCTCTGTCATTTGTTATGGCATCACGCCTAAATGGCTAACCCGCTTTAAATAAAATTCGGTACGCAGATATATATTTGGCCCACAATTAATATAGGCTGTATTTTTTCCCAGATTTTGAACCAGGAGGGAACGAAATGGGTCAAAACAACCCCCTACGCACAACTCTGTCATTTGTTACGGCATGACCCCCAAACGGCTGAACCGATTTAAATGAAATTTGGTACACAGTTGGATATTTGGCCCACAATCAATAAAGGCTGTATTCGCTTCCCGGATTTCGGACCTGGAGGGGGCAAAACGGATTAAAACATCCTTCTTCGCGTAACTGTCATTTATCCACAGTTTTTAAAATTTTTTTATTGGTTTGAAAGGGTTTGCTTGCATTAGGTCCTATAACTTTTTTTCCAAAATCTGTGGGGATTTTTGACCCCCTCCAAACTGCTTAACTTGTCATTTGTGAACCGATTTTCAAAATTCTTTTTCTTTGTTTGAAAGGTTTTACTTGCAGTTTTTTTTCATAATTTTCTTTCGAAAGTTTGTGGGGGGTGGTGGTGTTGTTGGAGAGGAATTCCGTTCCCCACACATAACTTTGTCATTTGTCGACCGATTCTTAAAATTCATTTTTGGTTTGAAATGGTTTGCTTGTGGCTTAGGACCATAATTTTTTTTTTTTTTGAGAATCGGGGGGAAATTTATTTCTCCCCCCCACCACATTCCTTTACTCTTTAATTTGTGAACCGATTTTCAAAATTTTTTTTGGAAAGGCTTTGCTGCCAGTTTGGTTCCATAACTTTTTTCGAAAAACGAGGAAGGGGAGAGGGGGAATTTTGGCCACCCACGCGTAACTCCGTAATTTGTCAACCGAATTTTTAAAATCTTTTTTGGTTTGAAAGGGTTTGCTTGTAGTTAGGTTCCATAATTGTTTTTCCAAAATCGGTGGGGGCTATTCCCCCCCCCCTATTACTTAACTCTGTCATTTGTCAACCAATTTTTAAAATTCTTTTTTTGTTCTATAATATTTTTCAAAAATCGATGGGGAAATTTGCTCTCCCCCTTGCTTAACTATGTCATTCGTTTTTGAAAAGGGGGAGGAGGGATGGGGGAAGGTTGGTCTTCCACACATAACTCTTTCATTTATCACTCGATTTTTAAAATTATTTTTTGGTTTGCGGCTTAGTAACATATATTTTTTATTTTTTTAAATCGATGGGGAAAATTGCTCGCCCTCATGCTTATCTCTGTCATTTGTGAACCGATTTTCAAATTTACTTTTTAATTTGTTTTCGAAAATCGTGGCTAATTTGCAACAACTCTGTCATTTGTGAACCGATTTTCAAACATTTTATTTTGTTTGAAAAGATTTGCCTGAAGTTTAGTCCCATAATTTTTTTTTCGAAGTTTAAGAATAACTCTGTCATAATTGAACCGAACTTCAAAATAGTTTTTTTTTTGTTTGAAAGAGTTTGCTTGAAGTTGGTCCCATAAAAGTAAATATGGAACGGACAAATTGGTATTCCGATATATTGATTATCGCATAACTATGCCATTTCTTGACCGATTTCAAAAGTTTTTATTTGAAAGGACACAAAAGGTCTGGTACTATAAAAAATTGCGGACAAACACACAATTAGTAGCAGGATACACTATTTGATCTAATCATAATTGCGTCCGTACTATAATCATTATAATCTGTTCAATGGGATCTTTGTAATGAAATCGGATTTTTCAGAGTTATTTCGTCCATATTGCTAGACCAGATAGACGCATTAAGGACTTTTCCTCTAAATGTTTAAAGCGCGTGCATCGCCGGGTCGAAAAAAGCTAGTATATTAAAAAATTAATGTTTACTTTAAACGGTCTTAATAATGTACTTTAAGCAGATTAAAAAAAATTACTATAATTTTTCACTTGAATATTCAGTTATAAATTCTGTAGGTTGGAGGTAACTACACCAAGTCACATTATTTTAAAAGTAGGTTGTTTTTTTTTTTGTAATGCAGGAATCACCATTTTCTATTTTCTTTTGATGGTTAAACTGAAGTTTTTGGCCTAAGTCAAACTACAGAGACAGAAACATTTTTGGTTTTAAACAGCTTAGTTTACCTCTCACCTGCAGAATTGTAGTAACAAAAGTATTCAAATCTTATCGCCTAGTCTGCCAAGCATATCCTCCATTGGAATGTTGCGAGCTAAGGGATATGTGTGCAATAAAAGTTTCCTTGTGGCCCTGTGATTTAAGCAGGAGTTTTAAAGAGTTTTCTATTTTCGGTCGTAGAGCCAGTTCCATAGCAATCCATAGTAAATTCTATGCCAGTATTATTGTTGCCTAGCTGCGCATTGAAGTCGCCCAGAGGAATGACAGTGCTACTTCTGTTCACAGTGTGAAGTACTTTGGCATGGCTACTGTAGAGCTACATTAGTTTGCGGCTACATTAGTTAGGGCGTATGACCATGTTATTTTTTGAATATCTGAGAATTTTATTTATTATTCGGTCAATGCAATGATTTAAATTCAATTATTTAAATTCAAAATTATTAAAATTGTTTATGGTACCAAAAGTTACAATTTTAATGAGCTTATTTATAAAAAATATTTTTAGTTTATGAAAGGTTTATGAAACAGATGTTGCATTGAAACTCGTTTTATTAACCTGTTAAACATTGAAAATATTTTTCTTTAAAAATATTTTTGATTTGCTAAATATAAATATATTTTTAGTTTCAAACTGCCTCAAAAATTCCATTCCATTCACTTTGATTTTTTTAAATACAAGTAATGTTTTAGATAATAAAATTTTTCTGTTCATCTTTAATCGTAGTTTTTTAAGCCGTCCAATTTTTATGTTTTGAAATTATTCCTGCTGTTTTTGTTCTATAAAAATTTCATTCAACGGCATGTTTTTCTTTCCCCACAGGTACCACGTCTGGATAACTGTGAGGTTTGTTTGTGCATGGATGGCGAAATATTTTGCTGGTGGGAAAAATGTGGTAAGTATGAACATCATAGTCAGTTTTCAGCTTCTTATACATGTATTTTTCTTTTTGCCATTGTATATATTTTTCTGAACTTTATTTTCTAAGAGCACGTTGTTTTTAAGGTTTTGATTTTGGTTTATAAAAAATGTTTGAAAGAAAAAAAAACTGCATTTATTTTTTCGTTCTCGGCGGAGGCTCACAATTTCGTTTTGTTTTTTTTTTAAGAAAAACTATTTGAAAAGGGTAAATTTGTGAGTAATTGGATTTCCTTGTAATTATTACATAAGAACATTTACAAGGCAGATTGTTAGAATAATAATCATTAAAGTTTAGGCTCATGATGCGTTTATTAAATAAGTTACATCTAAATTCAGTTAGGTAAATATACAATATTAAAATTTTAATTAGGGGAGATTTAATTTGGGGTATTTTTATACTATAATAATTGCTGAGCTTACCATGTGTATACTTATAAGGGGTTTGACCCATTTGCTATGAAACAAGAAAATGAATTAAAAAAAAAACGAAAGGTATTTTTTAAAGATTATTAAATTTACGGCCCTTTCACAAGGTATGATTAAGAGTTAACGTGGACTTTAACGGCAAGTTTTGTATGCCGAACTTGCCGTTAAAGTCCATATTAACTTTTAATCGTATATGTATTGTGAAAAGGGCGATTAATAACATTTTAGTAACCAAAAATATTATTAGGATTCTACGAAAAGCAGACTTAATATAATTATGATAGAGCCGAAATAATTACTGCTTTTATTATAAGAAAGTCTCTAATAAATTCGGCTCTATCATAATAGTTTTATTATTTCATGAATCACCAAAAAACGCGAATACGAAAACATAATTATTAATGCTTTGGACTAAAAAACTTCGGCAAAGTTACATAACGCTTCTTTGACAATTCATCACAAACACTCGTAGATTCTCACAAGAGCATCGTTTGCCAGTTATTCGACCTGAATTAAAAAATTGTTCCGTTCACAGTGATAAATTACGCTCTTAATTAAATATACATTAGAACAACTCGCCTTCTCCCTCTCTTTTTAATGAGGATTCCAAAACCATTTTAGGGGACTGCGTGAGCTGAACCGTGTCTAAAAAATTTATATTTTTGTAGTTTTTTGCATATTACTACGCTTATCTTATTCTTTTGTGATTTCCGAAAATATTATCATTTGTAAATTCTCAAATGGTTTTTGAAAGTCCGTGCATAAGATAAAAGGTTTGTGACTTTTCAAAGTTGTGGCTGAAGATTTGGTAAAGCGCCAATGAAACGCATATAGACAATGCTTAACTATCAGCAAAAAGACTTCGTTTTTTGCCGCGTCCAAAATAACATATACGAAAAAGTACATCACTTGCGAGGTTCTTACAAGCCGCGTCCAATTGTGTTTCCATTAGCAATGGAAACCACTATTTTTTTGCGTTTTTAAAGCAGGTGCGACTTATATTAAAATAAATTCTAATTTTCTAAAGTATTATTTGACTTGAAGAATTGCTTATTTATTTCTGTTTTTAGGTCTCGCCCGTTTCTACATGGTCCATCTGTTAAACATCACACTTTTGTCAAATATATTATCATTGTGTGAATATAATTGGAATTGAAGATTCTGTCGAGGTTTTTTTCACAGATTATTTTATAAAAACCATGGTATCTACAAAAATATACATTTTTTACACACGATTCAGCTAACCAACGGTCATCGCTAGACCCATAAAATGTATTGGGAGTCTTGATTAAAAAGGCCAATCTTTAAATTTCTTCCGTGAGTCGCTTAAAAAATTTTTTTCTGAAAATTTTATTATTTCGGATTTTTAGCTCAATATTTGAATTAATGTAAATTCAAATTATTTTATTAAGAGTGGAGTGTTGGAATATTCAAACCAGATTAGCAGAACGGGTCAGTACTGCTGATTTCGACCGGCCGCTACTGCGTCTCATCAGCGTTATTGTGCACTTTTACTTAACCTGACCAGATATCCCGCTTTAGGCGGGATTATCCCGTTTTTTAGAGGTCGATCCCGCCTAAAATTTTTATCCCGCTTTATCCCGCTTTTTCGAGTTTTAAAAACTATAGCTCTGTTATTTTAATTATTATCAAAATTATCGAAAATGTTTCAACTGACCGAAATAGTTCTTTCTTATGTTGGTCGGATAACAACTCATTCAGTTAAAGGAACTCAAAATTGAAAAAAGTGTTTTTTAGACATTGCTTCAAAACTCAATACCTAAAAATTTCTAATTAAAAGATACTTAATTATTCAGGCTTTATTTCGTTCAATTAATTCTTCAATTAAATGATTTTTATTGAGAAAGGAATTTTAAAAGCATGTATTAATTGAAAAGTCAAAGAAAAATTATACAGTCAAGAATTGAACTGAACACCATGATATTCAAGACTTACCACGATCTCATGATCAGAGCTATTGTTATATGTACCTTTCACAGTGTGAGGGTGGTGAAGTTAAGTAAGGCACGTAGTGTCAAAAATTATTGTTTATTGCAAAAATTAAATTGTACGACTTAAAACACATCGAGTTCGACTAACATTAAATTTTTTGTTAGTTACGTTATTTCCCATTTAAGCTAACGATACTGAACTGTGTAGTTGCATACATTTATAAAAAATCATATATTATCATCAGAGTATTTACAACATCCCGATTTCCATAATATATTTTATAAAATCCCGCTTTTTTGGTCATATTTTCTTCAGAGTCCCGCTTTTCAAACGTTCTTGTCCCGCTTTTAACAAAAATTTTCTGGTCACGTTAGTTTTACCACTTATGAAGGTGTATGTTTTTTATAAGGAAATATCAGCTATTTTACTAATTTTTATCGCAAAATCGAATACAAGACTTTTTTTCCGTGAAAATTCTTTCATTAAATTTTATTGCGATTCAACTTAGTTTGCCGAAATTTCCCTATCTGCTAAATAATCCAACACTCTCAAACTCTTATTATATATTGTTTTGACTTTTGATGGGCATTTTTATCAATACTTACAATCAAAGCTATTTTTGTGTTTTGTTTTTATGCATTGCTTAAGGTTCGTTCACACTTGGCAAATGTTTGCCGAAAAAACGTGACCAACAGACAAGTTAAAATTGTATTTCCTTTAATTTCAATAT
Organism: Panzeria rudis; assembly: GCA_956483635.1. NCBI lineage: Eukaryota > Metazoa > Arthropoda > Insecta > Diptera > Tachinidae > Panzeria > Panzeria rudis. The sequence goes on along the minus strand of OY101450.1, from coordinate 94,606,306 downwards.
TTTTTTAAATATGGGTTCGCATTTATTAAAAATAACTAAAAAATTAGCTCTTTGCAGCATAATTAACTTTATTTTGTGATATAAAAACTAAATTAAATCACACTAACCCTTAGCAAAAGTAGTGGTTACATTTTTTTTGGATATAAAAACCAAATTAAATCATACTAACCCTTAGCAAAAGTAGTGGTTACATTTTTTTTTTTTTGGAATATTTGCCAAGTGTGAACGTACCTTTAGACAGATTTCAGTTACTTTGTCTGTATTTAGCTACAGATATTCAACCGAGAAGTAAACATGCATATAATTTTTTTTCGCGGGCCATTGCATTAATTATTTTCACGTAATTTTTATTAGGTATTGATAAAAATGATCATCAAAATCGTAAACAAAAAACAATAAGAACTTGTGAATGTTTCATTATTAACCAGATAGGGAAAGTTCAGCAAACTAAGTTGAGTCGCAATAAAAATGAATTCAAGAATTTACATGGAAAAAAGTCTTGTATTCTATTTCGCAATAAAAATTAGTTAAATAGCTGATGTTTCCTTGTAAAAAGCATTCACCTTCATAAGTGGTAAAAGTGAACAAGAACGCTGATGAGATGGTGTAGCGGCCTGTCAAAATCAGCAGTACTGATCCGTTCTGCTAATCTGATTTGAATATTCCAATAAAGTAATTTGAATTTGCATTAATTCAAATATTGAACTAAGAAGCTGAAATAATAAAATTTTGAGAAAAAATTTCTTTTTCTGAATTGTTTATTATATTTCTCCCTTTGAGCGATATTTGTAGTTGTGGGAATGAGAGTGGGAGCAGTTTTTAAAATATATTGACCCCCTAATGAACTTATATGTAAGTGTAAATTTATATGTAGTATTAACACAACATTTAAAAAGTGAACGGAAAGAGGTATTTTTATTGACCTAGACACTCTTAATAAAATAATTTGGATTTACATTAATTCAAATATTGAACTAAAAAGCCGAAATAATAAAATTTTCAAATTCCAGATAGTTTTTTTAAATTTTCTTCACTCCATTTGTTCTTCCACCCCAGCAATGAGCAACTAAAAAATGCTTCTTCGCTACTCCTACTCACTCATGAAATTTTAAATACAAGTGAGTAGGCATCATACAAATTTATCTACTCTGATGTACTCATACTAACAATAACGTGGATTTTTTCTTGATTGTGCAATAAAAATCAAGAACCTTTTGATTTTGGCCAATATATTATGCTACCTTCTTATATGACATCAGGCTTGCCATTTTAGGATTTTTAGTCAAGGCAGATTTATTTACCAGGTAATCTTGATTCCACAGCTGTTTACTCTTTTTTTATTTGTGGCTGTCAATTTTGTATCAAAATACACAAGTTATGTTGTGTATATGTTTTAATAATTTGACATTTTCAGTGAACTGCGACTACCGGTAAATAAATCTGCCTGGATTTTTAGTGCTAGATTTACATCTTTGTTATCTCAGTTAGCACGAAACCTTTTCAAAAAAGTTCTAAGTGCTAGTTTGGCACTTTTTCAAAATTACTTGGCACTTTTTTGTTTTATTGTATCAATTTATTTTCCATAGATAGTACCTTAAACCAAATAACAAAGTATTAATAAAGTTGTAGATTTAATACATTTTTGTTCGGAAAGTAGATAATGTCACTAGCGCTATATAGCTCAAGAGCTCTGCGCTATAAATCTGAATGCAATTGCGCTAAAGCATACCGGTTTAACTATTCCATTAGTAAAATACAATTTAAAGAATTGTAATTTCTTGCTCTGGCTTTTTAAAAAGAGTAATCTAAATGCTTAAAGCGTCTATTTAGTTTACTCGGTCTAATGAAAAACAAACTGAAAACAAAAAAAGCCCAAAGCTTTACAGCCATAGTCATAAATATATCAAACAGGGCAGTAAGGTACTTTTAAGCAAAATTTCATAAAATTGCATTCAAAAATGTACATATATTACATGAAAATTTTAAAATAGGTTTAAAGATGGTATGCACCTACTATAAACTTTCAATAAATTCATATCATCGATATATCAATTTCAACTTCAAATATCTTTGCAAATTTAGCACACAGGAATACATGATATGCTTTAAATTAAAGCTTGAAGTATTGGCTATAAGCGTTTACGTATGTTTTTTTTTTTTAATTTGATAGAATATGTCACTTAATTATTTAAGTTAAACAAAATTCGCAACAAAATTAGCAAAAAAGACCATCAAAACACATAAAAGCAAAAAGAAATGTTAGTGATGTAGAAACAATCAACGCAAATGAAAATAGGCTCGTTATTCGAGTACCTTTTTCATACATGATTAAAAGATTCGTGTGAACTCTTTTGTGATCATTTCTCTTTTTTGCTTTTACTTCATAGAAAACTTGTGTTAAATAAGTTGAAGAATATATTATAAAGAGAGTTCAAAATATCTTAACTTACACGAAAACAATAAAAAGCTATTCCTTTATTTCAATATCCGGATGAAATCATATTCTTTTTATTGCAACACTAACTACAAAACATGGTGGTGTTGTCAGTATCGAAATCTAAATTTCCTTAAAATACACAATGTTTCTTGTAGTGTTTATGAATACAATTTTATATTAAACAGTTTTTAGCGTGAAACTGTTCAATAACAATTGTGAGTTTTAAACTTAAAATAAGAATTTTTTATGAATTTGGCTGTTAGCTGTCAGTTATACGAATATGTGGTATATATTAGTAGAACTATACAATGTATGCGAGTAGTATATCTAGCATCAGTCAGTGAACTTGTCTTTTAACCTTTTGTTTAAGCATGATGTCTTTATTAATATTTCATTCACATCTGGACTCAAAATTTAAGAAATATGTACACATCTAAGAAATAAGTGAACCTAAAAATTTAAAATAATTTTAGTACTTTTTTATATGTGCTGTAGAACATTTTAGCACTGTTTATTCTGCAATCTTGCAATCTAGCACTTTTACTCCTTCATCTTATGGCAACACTGTATGAGTTACACATTGGCGATAGTATTGTACAATATGAAAAATCGCACAATTATATTGCAAGTGGGTGGTGCGCTTTATACGCAATTGAATTTGTTTTATTTCATTGTCGCTGTTTATGTTTTTATGAAAAAATGTTTATGTTCACACCTGTTTGTATTTAAGTTTCATAAGTAAATTGTTATTAATTTGCTTAAATAATACATAAAAATAGTAATAAAATGGTTTTGAAGATTTTTTAAAGATTTTAAAATTAAATTGCAGATTTTGCAGATTTTTTCCTGAAAAAATTTTAAATATTGCAGTTTTTATCCTTAAAAATTCCGGCAACACTGGACGGAAATGATCCAGAGAACTGTATGATATATTCTTAAAAGGTCGTCTAGAGCAATGAAAATGGCAAACCTTTTGAACAATTTCCGACTTTTTTTGCTGGGTATCTATGCTACATTAAAATCTAGCTCTACAAATTGCGAAAGCGGCTCCGAAACTCACTGACCTGTAAAATATATTTACTATATATTTTTAACCGACTTTAAAAAGAAAAAGAGAAACTTTTGATACGTTGGCATTTACTTTTACAATTTGTTCTCTCAAAAACCCTTAATTTATCAACAGATTTGATAAATTATTATTTTATAGTATACTGCTGATTGATTACGTTGCTTCAGTTTTTTTTTTTTGCCGTCTTGTCGGTTTATCTGTCATTCTTTCAGCTTTGTAGTCGGTTTATATTTACAACAACTGTTAACATACTAAAATTTCAATGTCTTTTGATTTATCTGAAGAAATATGCAGAGTTTTTGGAGTGAGTTTATCAACACAAAGAATAGTCTAAAAGGTAACTTGTTCTGAAAGCTATATAAGTAAGCAAATGTTCGAAATAAATTAAGTGAAACTCTTAGTGAATTTTAAGCTTATTGGCTCTTCAAAATATCACTAAACCTTCTTTTGCCAAATCACTATGGTAATACACACAATTATTTATTTTTTCGATTAAATCATACAAAATATGTGCGTTTTATTTTCTTCCTGTTTTACCATTATTTACCGACCCAGCTGTAATTGAGCTAATTTTTGCTTTACCATTTTCAGATAAAAAACCCACAAAAGCCTCAATAACATATGATGACTATTCGACACCCATTGAAGAATCGTCCACAACACGCATGCAATTAAATCCAAAAACCACATATAAAACGACTTTAAAGCCGATGAAAAAACCAAAAACAAATGCAGACTACAAATATGATGATGATGATTCGGAGGAAATACGAGAAATGCGACAAGAATATGAAGACATAAGGGAGCAACTGACGCGAAAAGAACATGAACCCGAACAACATAAAATACATCATAACAAACAAATGGCGAAGAAGAAAATGTATCAACAACAGGAGGAAGAAAAACATACTAAGAAAATAACGGAAGAGAATAAAAATAAAAAGAAGCTGGAAGAACAGCAACAGCAGAGCCATAAGCAACATAAATCGAATGAACAACATCATCATATACACAATCACAACAATAACAGGAACAATAATCAAGATTATGGCTCAAGTAGTTCGAGCAGTAAAATACTTAATTTTCCAGAAAATCTACCTTCAGTTTTATATTACGATTACAAAACGGAAGAACATCACCAGCATCAACATCAGCATCGTGAACAACATTTAAAACATCAAAAACAAAAACAACAGCAAAAACTACTTTTACAGCAACATGAAAAAGAGCTTAAACGCCAACAACAACAACAACAACAACAAGAACAAGAAAAACAACAAAATCATGTTAATCGCCAACACGAATATGGTCAAGATTTCAACACATACAGCAGTAGTACGCTATCGGCAGTAGTAGGAAGGAAACAAGGAGAAGAACAAGCAAAAGGTACAACAGGAAATAAAGCATTCGATTCAGAAAGACTCTACAGTAGATTTGGTGACTCATCAACAACATTTAAGTATTTTAGCAACGGAAATGAAAACATTTACACTGAAGATATGCGAACGGACAGTGACATTTTACCAGAGCCACCAACAAATAAGCCCAAATATTTAACATCAATTACAGACACAACTACCACAGCAAAAACAACAGGAATCCCAATAACGCAATTTTATCGCTTGTCTCCTTCGATAATGGAAACCACAGCCGGCACAACAACAAAATTAACAACTACAACAGGAGCATTGACAAGTACACCTCCAACGGCATCAGTGCCTTTAAAGGTAAATGCACAATTCAATCTTGTTTGTAGATAACACTCACAAATGTCCTATCAAGGGGAATTGTACACAATTTTACACATTTGCACACGCATACACTTTTATTTGCACAGGATGAAAACTGTTCATAATCTGAATTATATTTTAATTTTATAATTGGACAAGAACGATTTCTGAATGCATTTCGTTTATGGCCATATGGAAGAGGATCAAGTGGAAAACATTTAATATTTCTAGATTTGGCTGCATCGCATTCTATACACTCTCTGCGTTAGTATTAATTGCTAAAAATATTTCAAGTTTTCCAAACAAAGCTATATTACAAAACACATAATCGTGTAGACCCTGTGGGAAAGTTGGTGATAAAATGGATCTAAGCGTACTTGTCCTATGACTTGAGAAAATGGATATGGTGCCAATAGTAAAGAGTGCATAGTGGGGACGTTTGCAAAATAAATGGTGACAAATAATAAATATTTAAAATTTTTGTCTTCTTATTTTTTTTATAAATTTTTAAAACGAAAAAAGGTTAAATTTGCATGCAAAAACTAATTTTTCGCCGCTAGTTTCTGAATAGCTCCGAAACAGTTGGAAATATAAAAAATTATAATAAAAACAATTTCATTTCGCATATTCTAAGAGTTTATTTATTCAAATCGGACAAACCATTTGGGAGTTATGATGAAATATATTATCTTGACCGCCCAGTGTTATTAGTACTAAGTACCTACTCTTACTTGAAAAACATATTGTATAATTAAGATGAATATTTTTTTTATAATGGAAAGTCTACATAAACGTATTGTATAACTTTAGTTTTATTTTAAGTGGAATTTATTTGCTGATGGCTAAGAATTGTCTATCTGTACGCATTTCATTGGTGCTTTACAAAATCCTCAGTAAACTTCAACCACAATTTTGAACAGTTACAAGCAGCGTTGCCAATTTAGCATATTTAATGCTAGATCTAGCATTTTTTAAACTCATCTAGCATGAAAAAAAGCTTTTAGCATATAGCATATTTTTCAGCATTTTTCCAAAAATTATTTAACATTTTTTAGCATATTTTTGCATTTGAATTTTTATGTTTTACCTTAATTTGTACCTTATTACCGGATGTACAAATATCTAAATGTTATGTTCCTCATGAAAAGGGACTTTATCTTCCTAAAATCTAAATCCGTTTTGGCATTTCCTAAAAGTACACATTATTGCCAACAAAAACGTATATAAATAACTAGAAAACTCAAAAATATTGTTTAGTTATAGCATTTTGAAGTTCTAGTATGGAAATCTCAAGCTTTGGAATATTGAGGTTCAAAGTTTATACATTTTTCAAACTTTTCCTAAAATATGATTGACAGTTTTCCATATTTCTTATAACTCCCATTTATCAATCTAGTTTAAATCGATTGTAGAATACTCAGTATATGTCTTGGCGCCTGTATCAATAAAAATATTAAGTTGCAGGTAACACTAAACTCAAAATTTAAATCTTGATTAATAAAATTTCATTAACACAAAAATTAAATTAAATTTAAATTAAGTTTAACTTGAGTTTAAGTGCTTAACTGTAGAAATTATCAACTACAACCTTAAATTTTATCTAAGCGTCTTTTAACACGCCCGTTTCTCCTTTTTTGAACCAATTGTGGCTCGGCCCCAAGCAACCAGTTTTTTTATATGCATTTTAAAACCTTTTTGCAGTGTTTTGTCTACTTTTTTATGTTAAAAACGAAATAAATTTTCTTTTATTTTAAATGCAATTGTAAAATATAATAAAATACTAATGCCTTAATTCACAAAAAATTTTTTGATTAATAAGAGGCTTAGTAAAAAAATTTTTGTATGAAAATTTGTTTTATTAGTCTGTTATAAGTCAGAAAAACTTTTTGTGAATTAAGGCATAACTATGTATTCACGGTGTAATCTTATACCATGCTAATTACACTGTTCTGACAAATTTAAATTTGCAATTCTGATGAAATATTTTTTAGCATTTTTATCTGTATATTTTTAGCATATTTTAGCATTTTTTAGTTAAATTCTAGCATTTTTTCCTCATCAGGTCTTGGCAACACTGGTTAGAACCCTCTTATCTTATGTACAAACTTTCAAAAACCATTTGAGAATTTACAAATAAATGATTTTCAAAAATAAGCGTAGTAGGCTTTGAAACTTATAATTACAATACCCAGCAAATAATTTGCATTCGATATGAATACTTTTATTGTATAAAGGTATAGAAAAATAAAATAGATGCATATTTCATAAAAATTTTTTTACTGGGTTTTGTACAAGCTTCAAAGCCTACTATGCTTATCTTAGAAAATCATTTATTCATCAAATGGTTTTTGAAAGTTTGTACATAAGACAAGAGGATTCAAATTGTTCAAAATTGTGGTTAAAGTCTACTGAGGATTTGGCAAAGCATCAATGAAACGCATATAGGCAATGCTTAACCATTAGCAAACAAATGTTGCTTTGTAGAACATTATAAATGTAGTTTTGTTGTTTTTATGTGGTTTAGGTACAGTTTTAGAAATTATAACAGTTTTGGGAATAAAAAGAAATAAGTTAAGAGAACTCTTTATATTCTTTGAATTGCATTCCCTACAATCGGCATGTCTCGAGATCAGTACAAGATATACGAATAATTTTTTCAGGCGTAGTAAAGAGATGCATATAGAAGTCAATTTGTGAAAATAAAATTATTTTACCATATACTTTTTGTGGTGCAAAAATATATTTTTCCCAAAATTTTGATTTTTTTCGAAAGTCTGTGCCTATATCCACATTTATGAAAAGGCTCTTCTCAATTTTGCAAAAATTCTTAGAACTATCTTTATTATAAACGTTATTGTTGAAATTTTCAAAATCTACCATCACAATTTTCTACAGGCTCTTAAACACCAAAAATATTTTTCAAATTTATGATTTTCGGCCATTGCTGAATGTAGGGTACATGGCCAAAATACAAAATGTTTGGAGCTAAACACATAATCAATGAACTTCCTTTTGCGATATGTGATTAACGAGTGAATGTGTTAAACAAAGTTTTTAAAAAATTAATAATAATGAAGATACTTTTTTTAACATTTTGAGTTTTCAGCTTTTTTCAGACTTCAAGAATTCAGATATTAAAACAATTTTTCCTCAAGTTTTACTTAGAATTTTATCAAAAATCGAATGCTGACTTTAAATTTTAAATTCATTAGTAAACTAAAGAGTTATAGGAGAAATACTAAAAAAAACTCAAGACAAAAAAAAATTTTCTTTAAAGTTAAATATCTTCTAAACTGTGAGAGATACGGAGAAATACAAGTGAAGACATTATTTCTTTGTTTTATTTTTAGCTTAACTCAACGTGCGTTAAATTTTTTAAATCGGATAACATTCAGAAATTTTTTTTAAACACAGGTCCCTGTAACTCCTTTCGTGCTGAAACCAGAAGGCCACAAGCAGTTTAAAAGTTCCATATTTATTACCATATATTTTGCAAAAGTCCCCACTGTGGAGTGGTACTCGGCGAAGACAGCACATACATCCATTCTTCCTAGGGTACTTCTGCGAAAGCTGAAGCGAAATGAAGAATTTTGAACTCAAAGGATTTTTAGCATAACTATGAAAGATAATTATACATGCACTTGGGACGCTTTCCTGATAAGTCGCACAATCCAATTATTCTGGAATCAGTCCAATTATGCACGCATCAGTAACCAAAATTTTTTTTTATTATATGCTAGAAATACAAAAACAGATTATATAGTAACCTAGTTTAAGCGCAATATTAACCCACTCATGATCGAAACTCGGATATATGCGCCCAGCAGATATCTTCAATTTTTTTATGTAAATTTCGAATTTTCGGAGAGTTTAATCTTTTCGTAGTAATTCTGATTACTTCGAAAGTGATATATCGATTTTTCGGATAACTGTTTACTTTTTCGAACTCGTAGTTACTTATTTTCAAGGTTAGATAAATTATGAATTTGTAGTGAAATTAATGTAATTTTGTGCAATTGAAAAATGTACGAAAAGGTTTTAATTTTCCGGAGCAAGTTAAAGTTTTTGTGAATTTTCGATTTCTTTAGGGAAATCATGAATTTGTAAAAGACTTAGGGCCTAATTTTCTATATCCCCAGTGATAAACACCTCACTCGCACGTCACATACTAAGGTGAACGACGAATAAAAATAAGTAAATTTTGTAAAGCACTACGACATTGCGTTGGATTGCTACATTTATCACTTGAATTCCCAATACTCACATAGAACTATGAATTAATATCAATATTTTTCATTAAATATCAATATTATTTATTATATCATGATTATTTTTTGAAGTTACTATTACGAATTTTATTATTTACAGGTAATTTCTTTATTACATACATATAGCAATTTTTCGCTAAATTGCAATTTTTTTGGCGTTTTTTTCTGAACTTTTTATTTTTAACGGCTTTGGCGATTTCTAATAAATTTTTGGGGTAGTTTCCGATTTTGCAACTTCTCGCGAATTTTTGCAAAGTTCGCGATAAAAGCGACTTTTTGCATGTTTTCAGCTTCCCAACAGTTTTGCCGATTTTTAAACAATATTAGACTGTGTTATCGTTCCGCTGTTAGTGAGTTTTTGCGACTTTTCACCATTTTCGATATTTTTGCCGAATTTTTTGCATTCCTTACAGTTCTAGCGATTTTTAATCAATATTATGGGTTGTTCAAAATTTTGCAACTTTTTACGAATTTTCGCAAAGTTCGCTATAAAACCGACGTTTGGCATGTTTTCAGCTTCCCAACAGTTTTGCCGATTTCTAAACAATGCAGGACTTTGTTATCATCCCGCTGTTAGTGAATTTTTGCGACTTTTCGCCATTTTCGATATTTTTGCTCCTTACAGTTCTAGCGATTTTTAATCAATATTAGTTATGGCTTGTTTAAAATTTTGCAACTTTTCTCGAAAAACTTAAACACAAACGCTTGAATAAAACTTTTACTTGATTTGGCATATAAAGTGAATTATATTTCGCTGAAACGTTTTATAAAATTTGTTTTTCATATATTAATTTAAAAAAAAAAAACGTAACTCTCAGGTGTTCAACACTAGCAATCACCTCCCATTGCAAAGTGTTTACCAAAATAGCAATTCAACAAATTCTATGTGAAGTGAGGCGTAGGGATATAGAAAATAAGGGCATTAAGTTACATTCGGAGAATTTTCGAATTTCTCGGAATAACTTAAATTTTTTAATCCTCTTATTTCATAAGTGAAATAATGACTTTCTAACCTACTTAACTCCTTCGACCCGAATGTTACATATTAGTGATGTTACGAATATCAATTTTTAATATTCGCGAACACGAATACGAATATCTCAGCCAATATTCGCCGAATTCGAATATTCAATCTAAATAGTAGCACTAACTATTTAGATTGAATATTCGAATTCGATATTTAAAAATTAATTGAAAAAAATCACAATACTAGAGGTATTTAACATTATTATTGCATTCCGATGACTGAATTTAAAGTTATCAACTTATCACCTGAGTGCGCCTTTTTTAAATTTTTTGTGGAAAGTAAATAAGAAAAAATACGAGCTTCTTTTACCTTTAACCAGGTAATATTTAGTGACACCACTGGCGAGTGTTCCGAGCGAGTGAACGTTTAGTGGGCTTATTTACAGACCGCGTCGCAATAGGCTTTAAGGAGAAAAAACTTCAAAACTTTTATTTTTGAAGTTTAACATTCCTCTACTGAGCTTTGACTACACAGCATGACAAATTTTAATTTTTTCTATTTGGTAGAAACACCACTATATATCCACTAATCTAAAGAAAATATATAGTCAAACTTTGTATTTGGTTTTTCATTTTCTCATTTTTTGTCCTTTTTAAAGGACTTAACATTTTTCATGAATGCGGATTTTAAATAATTTTTTAATATTTTTAAGCAAACTTGGTACCAAATAAAAGGAAAGGCTCTGTAGAATTCGATAAAAATATTTACTTCAGTTTCCATGAACAAACATATAAAAATATGTCCTTTAAAAAATTTATCCTTCCATATCCTGAAAAGTTTTCACTGAAAAATTTTTTTTTAATTATATGTTGTAGCCTTAAATTAGCTATATAAGACTTCGAAATTTTATGACTTTACCTCTCTTAGTACAAAAGCTGTGATTGTTTTTTTCCCGGCACAAAATTAATTTTTATAAAAATTGTATGTAGAAAATCAATTTATAAAAAAACATTAGTTTTGAGCCGGGAGCGATAAAACGTAAAATAGTATGTGAGCATTTTAGAGTTTATTTAATGTTAATATATATTTTTATACATATATATATATATATACATATATATATATATATACATATATATATATATACATATATATATATATATACATATATATATATATATATATATATATATATATATATATATATATATATATATATATATATATATATATATATATATATATATATATATATATATATATATATATATATATATATATATATATATATATATATATATATATATATATATATATATATATATATATATATATATATATATATATATATATATATATATATATATATATATATATATATATATATATATATATATATATATATATATATATATATATATATATATATATATATATATATATATATATTGAAAAACAATCAATTAAAGATTTTGAAGAAAATGTTAGAAAAATTGTTTCCAAGGACATCTTTTAAATTTTTGTTCATTTGCTCAACTTTTCTTCCATATCCTTGGCATAGCAGCCACTATATATCAATTAATCTAGAGACTAAACATAGGTAAGCTCATAGATAAAATCATAAAATTTCGAAGTCTTATAGAGCTAATTTAATGCTACAACATATAATTTAAAAAAAATTTAGTGAAAACTTTGCAGGATATGGAAGGATATATATTTTTTTTATGTTTGCTCAGGGGAACTGAAGTAAATATTTTTTATACAATTCTACAGAGCCTTCCCTTTTATTTTGTACCAAGTTTGTTAAAAAATTTTAGATACTAATGTAAAAAAATTATTTAAAATAAGCATTCATGAAAAATGTTAAGAAAAAAGGGCAAAAGATGAGTCAAAAGATGAGGAAACGAAAAGCCAAATACGTAGTTTGATTATATTTTATCTCTAGATTAATGGATATATAGTGGCGTTTTTGCCAAAAAAAAATGCTGTTACGCAGTGTTATTACTTCAACATGATTAATTAATTAATTAAACAGGACTTTATTTTTTACCATGTCGCTGTGAAATATATTATATTTTTTTTTAACCCCAGTTCTAGCGATTTTTAATCAATATTATGGGTTGTTCAAAATTTTGCAACTTTTTACGAATTTTCGCAAAGTTCGCTATAAAACCGACGTTTGGCATGTTTTCAGCTTCCCAACAGTTTTGCCGATTTCTAAACAATGCAGGACTTTGTTATCATCCCGCTGTTAGTGAATTTTTGCGACTTTTCGCCATTTTCGATATTTTTGCTCCTTACAGTTCTAGCGATTTTTAATCAATATTAGTTATGGCTTGTTTAAAATTTTGCAACTTTTCTCGAAAAACTTAAACACAAACGCTTGAATAAAACTTTTACTTGATTTGGCATATAAAGTGAGTTATATTTCGCTGAAACGTTTTATAAAATTTGTTTTTCATATATTAATTTAAAAAAAAAAAACGTAACTCTCAGGTGTTCAACACTAGCAATCACCTCCCATTGCAAAGTGTTTACCAAAATAGCAATTCAACAAATTCTATGTGAAGTGAGGCGTAGGGATATAGAAAATAAGGGCATTAAGTTACATTCGGAGAATTTTCGAATTTCTCGGAATAACTTAAATTTTTTAATCCTCTTATTTCATAAGTGAAATAATGACTTTCTAACCTACTTAACTCCTTCGACCCGAATGTTACATATTAGTGATGTTACGAATATCAATTTTTAATATTCGCGAACACGAATACGAATATCTCAGCCAATATTCGCCGAATTCGAATATTCAATCTAAATAGTAGCACTAACTATTTAGATTGAATATTCGAATTCGATATTTAAAAATTAATTGAAAAAAATCACAATACTAGAGGTATTTAACATTATTATTGCATTCCGATGACTGAATTTAAAGTTATCAACTTATCACCTGAGTGCGCCTTTTTTAAATTTTTTGTGGAAAGTAAATAAGAAAAAATACGAGCTTCTTTTACCTTTAACCAGGTAATATTTAGTGACACCACTGGCGAGTGTTCCGAGCGAGTGAACGTTTAGTGGGCTTATTTACAGACCGCGTCGCAATAGGCTTTAAGGAGAAAAAACTTCAAAACTTTTATTTTTGAAGTTTAACATTCCTCTACTGAGCTTTGACTACACAGCATGACAAATTTTAATTTTTTCTATTTGGTAGAAACACCACTATATATCCACTAATCTAGAGAAAATATATAGTCAAACTTTGTATTTGGTTTTTCATTTTCTCATTTTTTGTCCTTTTTAAAGGACTTAACATTTTTCATGAATGCGGATTTTAAATAATTTTTTAATATTTTTAAGCAAACTTGGTACCAAATAAAAGGAAAGGCTCTGTAGAATTCGATAAAAATATTTACTTCAGTTTCCATGAACAAACATATAAAAATATGTCCTTTAAAAAATTTATCCTTCCATATCCTGAAAAGTTTTCACTGAAAAATTTTTTTTTAATTATATGTTGTAGCCTTAAATTAGCTATATAAGACTTCGAAATTTTATGACTTTACCTCTCTTAGTACAAAAGCTGTGATTGTTTTTTTCCCGGCACAAAATTAATTTTTATAAAAATTGTATGTAGAAAATCAATTTATAAAAAACATTAGTTTTGAGCCGGGAGCGATAAAACGTAAAATAGTATGTGAGCATTTTAGAGTTTATTTAATGTTAATATATATTTTTATACATATATATATATATATATACATATATATATATATATACATATATATATATATACATATATATATATATATACATATATATATATATATATATATATATATATATATATATATATATATATATATATATATATATATATATATATATATATATATATATATATATATATATATATATATATATATATATATATATATATATATATATATATATATATATATATATATATATATATATATATATATATATATATATATATATATATATATATATATATATATATATTGAAAAACAATCAATTAAAGATTTTGAAGAAAATGTTAGAAAAATTGTTTCCAAGGACATCTTTTAAATTTTTGTTCATTTGCTCAACTTTTTTTCCATATCCTTGGCATAGAAGCCACTATATATCAATTAATCTAGAGACTAAACATAGGTAAGCTCATAGATAAAATCATAAAATTTCGAAGTCTTATAGAGCTAATTTAATGCTACAACATATAATTTAAAAAAAATTTAGTGAAAACTTTGCAGGATATGGAAGGATATATATTTTTTTTATGTTTGCTCAGGGGAACTGAAGTAAATATTTTTTATACAATTCTACAGAGCCTTCCCTTTTATTTTGTACCAAGTTTGTTAAAAAATTTTAGATACTAATGTAAAAAAATTATTTAAAATAAGCATTCATGAAAAATGTTAAGAAAAAAGGGCAAAAGATGAGTCAAAAGATGAGGAAACGAAAAGCCAAATACGTAGTTTGATTATATTTTATCTCTAGATTAATGGATATATAGTGGCGTTTTTGCCAAAAAAAAAAATGCTGTTACGCAGTGTTATTACTTCAACATGATTAATTAATTAATTAAACAGGACTTTATTTTTTACCATGTCGCTGTGAAATATATTATATTTTTTTTTAACCCCCGACCAAAGAAAGTGGTGTTATAAATTTATAGAGTGTGTGGCTGTGTATATGTTTGTCTATATGGGTCCACGAATAGACTAAGCGGCTGGACTGATTTTGATTTAGTCTGTTTGAAAGGTTACTTGATCAAGATTGTTCTGAGCAATGTTTGAGGAAAATCGGTCCAGCCGCTTAGAAGATATCACATCTTTTCTAGATGTATATAGCTGAATCTATATATCTTTGACGCCAGGGCTCCCAAACGGCTAGATCGATTTTAATTTAGTAAATTTTGCTTGAAAGGTGACTTGAATCAAAATGCGCTAACCTATGTTTGAAAAACATTGGTCCAGCCATTTTGAGGCAATCATTTATCTTCTTCTGGGGTTTTTAAAATTTTCAATTTAATGTTATTTCTTTACTAAAGAATAATTATTATTTTGCGTAGAAGCAAAGGGTTTTTTAAGTAAAAATTATTAAAAATTAATATTATTTGTTAATTTTCAGTATCTTTTTATGTATTATTTTTTTAACGTATTCGAAAAATATTCGTGAAATATTTGATTGAATTTGACGAATACGAATATCATGATAAAGGAAAATATTCGGCGATTCGAATACGAATATGAATATTCGTAACATCAATAGTACATATTAGGGTTTGAGATTTCCTGAACTTTTGCACTTCCCGGGAAACGGCAATAGAAAAGTCGCGTTCGCTGGAATTCCCGGGAAAAATTGTTTTTCGAAATTAAGCTAATTTATTAACTGAAAATTGGAGAAACTTACATGGTTTTTTATATAAACATTCATTTTAAATAAGAATTACATATAGCCTTCCATTTGCATGATGCTTCATTTACGCGATTTCGATATAACACAGATCAATAATACTAACAATTTTTCAATTACGCGCTTTATTTTTACGCGAATTTAGTATAACGCGCTTAAAAAAATGACAACCCTCATTTTACGCGAAATTCAGCACTGTAAAAAAAAACCGAAAGTGCAGGGACTTTCAACAATAACTTTGTTGTTTTTTATTAATTTTAATTTTGTAACGTGCTTGTTGTTTTTTGTTCAAACTGAAATAAAGCAAAGAAGTTATAAGAAAATCATTAAAATTTTTATTATATTGGAAAGAGTAAGGTTTGGCATTTATACATAAAAAAATGTCCAGCACGACCACGCAACCATCCATTCACCATAACCGCATTTCCAGCCGAATTCTCGAAGAAAAAGTGGCAACACGTTACCGATTATTATCGACCTAAAATTACACAAGCATTATTTTTGAACAAAATGTTTGGCTGCGATTGGCTGCGTGCAGGTTTGAACCGCGACCTCCTAACTGATAGTCTGACGTATCTACCATTCAGCCATAGCCGCATTATACTTTATGTTACATTTGTTCCACTTGGACTAAATATGTTTAATATGAAAGGTGTTTTCTCTAATAAAATAACTACAAAATCGATGCAGTTTTAGACAACGAGAAATTTTCAACACAAATTTAGACAATATATGATCGTAAATTTGAAGTAATGTTTTAGAGTGTATATAAAAAATTATTTTAAAACATATATCAAATGTATACTTATCTGAAAGATATCTGCACAGACTTAAATCGACGATTACAAAAATAGTTCAATTTTATATTTTAGTAAGTAGTGGTCCGTTCTTAATACGACCTATTTGAAAAACAAATTTTGATTTTAGTCCATATGTTCTAAAATCCCAAAGCTGGGACTCAAAAGCAATTGCTACTTCGTAAGACCCTTGGGTATACGCATTTGTTAGTCAAAGTATTTGTTCAATTATCATTGAACACCAAACCTAAGTTAGAAGAAAATTAAAAGTAGATATGAATTAATTACCTTTTTGAATTATTTACCCTTTTTGAATTACTTACCTTTTATAATTACTTACCTTCTGGAACTACTAAAATGCTTACCCTAAAATTGTATAATGAAAACTTGAATTGCATTTTGTAAATTTAAATCAATTAAAGTTAGCGATAATATTGTTAAAAAAAATATTAAGTTGAAAACACTTTTTAAACTACTCGTTACAACTTACTCGCTACAAATTCCAATTGTCAACGTTCGTGGTCTAACCATCGACTTTGGCAAAAGGCGGCAAATAAGTTAAAACGAGTACTTGCGATTGATCTTTTGAACCTACAACATCATTTCCTTAAATAAACCAAAAGGCATAAATTGAAAAAAAAACCCAATCTAAGATTTTTTCTTACCTTTAAGAAAATACAGTCATCTCTTGTAGATTGGGCTTATTCCAGGAATTTTGCAACAACCTACGGACATTCGGGAATAATCTACAATTATTCAGTATTAAATTGTCCTTGGGCTATGGGCAAAAGTGTTCAAAAATACATTTTTGGAACCTTCTTAATAATTCTGAGATTCTCAGAAAAAATCTTAATTTTTTTTCTTGCATGGTATTAAGTACATAAATTCCTATATAACTGCAAAATTTCATTCGAAAATATCAATAATCAACGCTTTTATACCAAAGGCGGCTAGGTTGTTTGTCTGCAACTTATCAAAGATAATATTCTTTAAGCATTCATTACTCCAGCTCTATTCATGCTCCCAGTTTTGAGTAAATACGACCAGTAACTTATAAATTAAATATCTATTCAAAATAATTTTTTGGCACCATTGTGCGATGTTTGATATTTATGAAGTAAGAAGATTAAAAATTTCCTTCACTAAATAAATTTATATTTTATATTTATTCTCATTTTATATTTATTCTCAATACGGTTATGAAAGCTCTTTATATACCAAATCTACCAGGAAAGTGTTTGCTTGCTAACACTAAAATCCCATAAAGGTGCTACAACATGCAACATATTCATCAAATGTTTCCGTGTTGACAGATTTCGTTAAAGTTACGACTTAAGTTGACATAATTGAAATTGAATGTTAATGCTTTGCTCTTGCACATTTTTTATGTCTGACCATTTGATCTTTAAGGAAGCTCTTTGGATTATGTTCTGTTTTAATAAAACACTTAAATAAATGGTTAAAAGCTGTAGAAGGAAATACGAATAATTGGAGAAAAACGGAGGAATGCACAATAATGACACATTGACAAAGAAAAAAAGTTATATGTGTCCTGTACACAGCCTTTTTAAAAAGGTATTAAATGTTTGTTGGATTATCTCAACTATTTTTATTAAATAAAAAAAATCTCTTATACTATAGTTAAAAAAACAACTAGAATATATTCGGTAGTGGTGAATATGATGTATCCTTCATCATGGTATGAATAATAAATTTATTTAAAAAATAATTATATCGTTCACTTAACACATGTTTCAATTGTATGGATATATTTATTAATTTAGTTCTCAACTGGTAAAATATTTCTACCCAACCGAAGAGACATTGTTGCGATTTTCTTAAATACATTTCATAAATTTGTTCTTTGCTTAATCTATTATGTATAATATATTTCAAGGGTATATAAATTTCGTCCTAACAGAATGTAATTGTTTTGCTTATTTATATATAATTCCATGCTATCACATGCCAAAGAAGACAATTTCGTTGTATTTTAAAAGGCCAAAGTCAAGCCCTTAACTTTCTTTAAAAATATATTGAATTGTAGAATACACAAGGCTTATAAATATACTCAATGTAAATGTATCTTTTCAATAATACAAAATTAAACTTTAAAAAATAAAAACAATATTATAAAAATAAATTAATAATGGTTAAATAAATAGAAATAAAATCAGGAGCATGTGCTACAGCTGAAAATTTTTTCAACTTAGTATTGATTTTTAGCCTTAAAATTGTATGACTTGTTTTTTGATTTTAAGCATATCCCTGCATTAATGATACATATTCGATTTGACTATTCTGAATTGAAAAATTTTTAAGAAATACTTCAATTAAATGAAAATGATTTATTCAGCTATGTCACAGAATACATTCCGATCGGAAGTGGTTTTAATTCGAAAAGCAACACGGCTGCATAAAAAACATATTTTATCTATTTGGGAGGTTGACTCCTTTCTATAATATTCTCAGCAAAAACTTGGTTATGTGTTGTCAGTACCAAACAAGTTACTTTTCAACCACAAATTACATACCGTCTGAATTATTTTACGGTAGAGGAATACATGAACTATATTCCTCACTCGCTCTTTCTCACAAGAAAATAAAAGTTGCTTAAAGAAAAACTGATGTGTGTAAAAGCAGACTTATCATACAGACGATAAGCAGTTCAAAATGCAAAATGGATTTTTTTAATTGTGTTCATGATCGTGACAAAAACGTTGTGCAGTAGCCTAGTAAGGAAAAAACTTGACAGAAAATAACACAATAACTGAAAGCGTCATGAGTTCAATGCTTGGCAGAGACATTTAATATTTATTGTGTTTTGTATATTCAATGCCTGCTAAATATTGGAATTTATAACTCCAATGACATCGCCATAATAAGTAATTGGTTAAAATCCCAAAGTAGAAGTAGTGAGGTTTATGTTTATTAGCATTTTAACTCATTACTTTGCCGAAAACGTTTTACAATTCTGACTGTCTTGGCTTTCAAGATATTTTCTATGTATATAGGAAGTGCCACTCCAACTTATGACAATAAAAAATTAATAGGCTATTGTTATTTATACGCTGTAAGCATATCAACAGAGTTTGCCCTACAAAGTTTCAAGGCTCTCCCTATATTAGTTTCTAAGGTATCTCAGAATAAATATTTGGTCTTTATTGGAGGAATCACACTAACATGTCCAATCCGCACTTATTTTTGTGCGACGACGCAGACTATAGAAAGCTTTTCTTACACCAATTTCCAACTTTCTTATTGCAATAGCTCAAAAGATATTGGAAAAATTAAATGGGATGTGCCACGCCCACACATTTTTTGCTGACTTTTTCTCTAGAACAATGCACAAAATCTATGAAGTAACTCCTATAAAATCGTCGGTGTTTTCCCGAATTAGTTTCCAAGATATATTAATACATATAATTGCCATATATGGGAGGTGCCACGCCCACTTGTCCACCCCTTAATAATATCTCTTTAAAAATCATTCTATCAGGGTTGTCTATTGCACAAACAAGCATAGGAATAACAAAAACAGTTGTGTATTAATATGATTATTTCGAACGTATTTGCTTTGTGAATCCAAATTGATTATTAGGCTAAGGTTCGTAACGTTATATTCAGAAAGAATTGGGCATGATTAATATTCCGAGGAACAAGTTGTGTATTTGTTTGCCGGCATACATAAAGAACAAGAAGAACGAAAAAATTTGCTTTATTGCAAGTTATTTATGTTACGTTTTATTTGGAATGTGATAGTGTAGAAACAATGGCCCAATTCACAATCTTGTGCAAATAGTCTTGCATCGTAGCATTTGCAAAATGGCATAGTATATTTATACTCACCACTAACAATTGTTAAGTGGTGAGTATAGATATACTCTACCATTTTGCAAATACTACGATGCAAGACCATTTGCACAAGATTGTGAATTGGGCTAATATGTAATGAGAAAATTTTCTTTTTTTGACAGTCATACTGATTTTCATTTGATTTTCGTCTTACAAAATCTAATAATAATCTCAAAGCGTGTATTAGAATGTGAAAGGGCCTTAAGTAACATATTTAAATTTTAAATCAACAGCACCCCATGCTTTTATAACATGCGAGTCTAATTCAGCCGAAATGTAACACATATTAAAGTAACATGTCGAATCCTGTTGAATAAAAATTATTTCAGTTTGAAACAACATATATTATATATTGGATAGCAAGCGATAAACAACTGATTTGCGTCCCACTATAAGCATATATTATTTTTGCATTAATATAATTATTTGGTTTAGTTTAGTTTTTATTATTAAATAACTATCACAACAAGATATACAGTGATAGTAAGTTTACATGGTAATTTAACATATGAAGCTTTATAATTAAATTAAAAATTAATTAATAAAATAAATAAAATAAATAAAAATAATATATAATTAATAAATAGTTTAATAGATATTTTAATAAAACATTCGGCAACTGTTCACTAGCCAAATCAGTAAAACTTCCGATACATTTTCTTGTAAAAATTCTTTAAAATAAATTTTACAGCAATAAAATATATGGAAAACTTCACCACACAAGGAGTAAACAGTACCGAATGTTTTGTGAACTCCACCAGTATAAATGTAACTGATATTAAAGATTTTTAAAATGATGTAATAATTCAAGTGTATAAAGTTTTTTTAAGCTAATCCGGCCTAAAATATTTAATGTTGATAAAAACAATTTATTACATTTTGTACCCAACGTTTCGTCAATTATTTGTTGACTTCTTCAGGGGTTTTCGTCTATTTAAATTTTAAAAAAGCATCACATTATTGCAATTATAAATTATCATTTTACATAATTTTTTAACTTACAATAATATTTGTATATAAGCTTTTTTTGATGTAATAATTCCTTTTTAAAGGACGAAGTGTTGCTTTGTGTTTGAAGATGTGATGGTAATCTGTTCCAAAGACTAATCGTAAAGTTAAAGAATTGTATCGAAGAGATAAGATATTTGTATTTCTGAGAAATCAAATTCTTACGGTGTGGAGATTTGGCAAAAGTAATTCTTCCAAACAGATATTTGGGCTCTTTTATGTAAATTATTTTGTGGATCTTAAGGAGGCTTTTGCAGGATTTCAAAGCATATGTCATTTAGCTGAAACCAGTACGACGAGATACTATCAGCTCTACTTCGGTTAAATACATATCTTGCCATATTATTATATTTACTAAATAAAAAATTAAAATGTGTTGTTAGCGTTATGTAAATCAGTTGTTTATCGCCTGTTGTTTATGATTTTTAGTACGATCGACATTGCGGAACAGGCAATTAGTGTATTAAAAGTTTATTTTTCAGTACTGTTAATTGTGAAAAGCAAACACATTCAGCGGAAGCTCTACTATGCGGCAAAGTAAATACATATGCAAAAAGATTATATAATGTTATATATAAATTAATATAGCCGTATACTCTATGTCATTTACCTTATTCTATTATATTCTCGTTTATGAAAACCTCTGGCTCACTAATTATATCATTGAATTCGGAAACAGTTTAAAATTAATAAATATATTTTGTTGACTTTATATATATTAGATCTAAGTAAGTATTTAAAATATCAATCTCTCGTAACAAAATTTTTGGTAAAAATTTAATTCTTTAACACTATTTTTTGAAATTTTCCAGCACAAATGTCTAACTCGCATTCATACCCTATATATCTATCGCAATAAGGAGACGAGTGCTTAAATAATATTTTATAGTTTTGTAGGAGATCACTTTTAAACGTTCAAGAGGATCTTTAGAAATTTATTCCTATTGCACTTAATGTTGACTTTTCGCTCTTAATATATTATAAGCTGAATTAAGCAGTTATTCCATATGAGATTATGTTGAAAAGTTGAAAAAAGATAAGCAGCAAGTTATTACACTATAACTTCCTGAAAATCGTACGAAATAAATGAAAATTTGCCCCGAGGTACTTTTAAACATGGAGAATATAATATAATAAAATATATAACTCAAAATTTACTTTTCTCGTCTTAAGCACTTATTCCTTATTGCTACAGATATATGTTAGATTTTTCCTTAACATACAAAGTGCTTTAAAACATAAATATGTATCTACATGAAAGCTGATGGTGCTACGATCGTTTGTTTTATTTATGATAACTGTTAAAATAAAACGATAAGTACTAATTGTCAAAAAGGGAAAAAAAGGGTAAAAAAATATAACGAATTAGTTAAAAATGATACGAAAGGGTAAACTTAAAAAAGGGTCAGAAAAAGTGGCAAGTCCGTCAAGAAAGGATCAAATTGACCCTTTAGGGTCACAACGGTAACGCTGCATCAGATCAGTACGAATTGTTTGTTATAAGTCCATTACTTTTAATCGTTTGAAAAAGAAGGATCGACGCATCGCATACCAAAATTAACAAAATTATGTGTAGTTTTCAATGCTGTAGTTAGATTTTAATAATTAAAATTTTTATGAAAGACTTATGGCAAAACAAGTGGAAAAATGGTGCTATGTGATGTTTTTTGCATATTAAATTTATTCTTAATGCTATAAAATCGTTCATTATTGATATTTTCCAATGAAATTTTGCAGTTATATAGGAATATACGTGATAAATATTCAGCAAGTGTAGAAAAACTATGATTTGCTTTTGAGAATCATCAGAGTTCCTACGAAATTTCCAACAAATCTCAAAATAACTAGATCGGCTTCGAAAAGGTGCACGCCCACCAAAAAATTTTAGTTCGTTTAAGTTTATTTTTCTAAAACCATGTCTGTTGATTTACCTTTAAGACAGGTATATAATAATTATATGATCCTTGAGAAAAAATTTTATAAAGAAAACAATTATAATGCTTTTTTTGGGCAAAAATTGTCACAAATTCAAAATATTTCAGTTTACAATTAAAAAATTTTATATTTCCAACTCGGAAAGAATATCTCCATCAACATATCGACCCCTTAGCGCCAAATGAACGTAAGCGACATATATTAAATGTTTCAGGAGAAGGGCTTTTTATTGTATTTAAACATGATTTATATTCATAAACTGTCGCTTACGACCAAATTTTACCGCATGTATTTCAAAAGTTATTAAGAATTTTGACACTTTTACGAATTTAAACTATGGGTAGGCTTATAAAATTTTGATTTCAATAAAAAATTTTGTTTTTACAAAATGTTGCTTACGGTCATTTCGCGCAAAGGGGCCGACATTTTAACTATTCGAAATTTTGTCGTGTAGCTAGCAAATTAACTATTAAGACAATCGGCTGTTATTTGGATCCGATATATTAAAAATACTGGACCAAGGATTTGAAAAATTGAGAAATTTTAATACTAAAATGAGTATACCTCATTATCTATACAAGATAATTGTTCAACAGAACACACTTGTTTTTAGCACTTTGTTTGAAATCTAGTGAGAAACAGAGAAATGACAAGTGTTGAAAAATTTTACCGAAGTGCACTACTTTGCACTTCATACTTCTGCTCCTGAACAATATGGTATGCTGATCTTCCTATATTCAATAAAATCACTCTTCTGTTTTTTCCTTTTAAATTTTTTTACTGCTCGGAAATGGTTGATATTTTGCCATTATATTAAAGTCTGCCCCACTAGTATTCTTCTTTTACTCATACTCCGAACTAAATTTTTTTATTATAATTAAATTCGTATGTTTTTCATTAAATTTTTTGTAACTTTCTAACTTTTTGCCCGATGCTAACAATTTTTTTTCTTTTACGTTCGGAACACAATTTTATTTAAGATATGGGTCAAGACAAAAATTTGGAACTTGTGTTTTTGCTTTAATGGACCATTTGAAAACGGTGAATTTTGAAAAAAAACGCAAAAAATAAAATTTTCCTCAAATATAACTCATTAAATTTTTATATGATCAACACAGTATAAATTTGGACTGAAAGAAAACATATCTATGTAACAGTGACAAATTTTGCTTAATTCAAACAGTACTCAACATTTTTGGAAACAGCATTATAAACTGCAAAAAAACCTTTTTCGCGAATATCTCGAAAACGCTTCTTTGGAAAAATAAATGAATGTCATAATCATGGTTAGCAGCCCCAATTTAGCTTAAAAAGATAAAATTTTTTGAGGTGATTTTTTTTTGTGGCATAGTGTTATCTATCTGAAGCATCAATTTCCATGTTATTTGGCATCGATTTGTAGCTGACTATTTTTGCATATTTTGGTGGTAAGTGCATATTTTTGCATATTTTGACAATAAACGCATTATTTTGGACTTAGAAAAATGTTTATAATGCATGTTTACCAAGTAAATAATAATAATAATAATAATAATAATAATAATAATAATAATAATAATAATAATACTAATAATATGCGAATTATGGATGGCAACTGAATCTTAGTTGGGTTGCCAGTTGCTGAAAATTATATTAATGGTGGCAAATGGCAACTAAGAGCTGTTAATTTCAGTTGCCATTTAGTGCCTTTCAGACAACCATGAATTTTCAGTTGGCGTCTAGCAACGCAACTGAAGTTCTATTGCATTAAATAATGCTTGTTTGTGTTATGTTCCCTCTAAGTAATAATAAAAATTTTAAAATTTTATCATATTATTCTAGTTTTGGTACTTTGTTCGTATGCATATTTTTGTACATATTTTTAATTTTTAAGTGCATTTACTAAGCAATTAAAATGATATTTTATTCGCATGAAGTTCCGAACCCTGGTTATTGCGTTGAATGAAATTAACCATCTCCTCGCTTCTATTCTTTAAATATTTTGCTGTACTAAGCACATTTGCTATGAAGTTAATAACAAAAATTTTCAAGACTGCCACTAATAGCGGTAGGGAAGTCATTCTCACACCAGATTTGCTGTTTGCCTTCTATGGTTCTTAAAAATTTTATTATTTTATTGTATTTTCTTTAACTTAGACCAAAAATCAAATGTAGCACTCTAAGAAAATATTTCTAGCTCTTCTAATACTTTCACTGATACAGTACTCCAGATATAAAGTTATTATTAATTACCTTGTCCTGATAGGGATGGATTTTTGGGAGGAGTATCTGCCATCGTATTTTTGAAGTAACAACAAATAAGTTTTCCAAAAAATTCAAGTCGGAATCTTTAAAAAAATTACATAATTTTTAGTAAAATTTTGCTCTTTGTTATAAATATTTCAACCACTTGTTGTCTTTTACTGTTTTATAAATATGTCTACTTCTTTACTTTAATCTACTTTAAATATTTTATAATCATACCTTCATTGATTTGTTGTACAGAAAACTAATTCAAAACTTTTTGAACGTTGTTGATTGTTTTGAGGGAAATTGTACAAGAAACACTAAAGTTTTGAAGTAGAAATTTTAATAAATAAAATTTACTATCACTATTAAAATAAAAGTATTTTCCTTCAACACTCTTTTCTTGCCTGATTGACGCCACAGTAACCGAGGATGGAACAAGGGAGTCGCAACCTCAAGCACTATAAATAGATAAGAAAATAAGATAATAACATAAGTCCAGCCGGTGCCGGTCTCTTAAACTAAAAGAATTATGACAAGGATTAAAAATATTCGACCTACCAGTTTTGTTCTTATAGCTAAAGTTTTCTCGTCACTATCTTAATTGTCTAGGCAACAATTTTTAGTTCTCATTTTTCCTTCATATTGATTTAACTTCTCAATGCTGTATAATCAAATACACAGCGAATTGGGAAATTAATTGATTACGATAATCTAGCTGGTATAAAACATTATTGAGTTAATGGCACCAACCACCATACGCTCTCTTAATACTTTTCCCAATTGCGTTTATATTAATTAAAATGAAAAATAAGTTTGCACATAAAAATTTTAGAACTTTATACATAGTTATGGTAAATATTTTATATGCCAAGTCATTCCAATTTATTTATTTTTCCCATGAAAACTTTGAGGTTTATTTCACAAACTTTTACTTTCAAGAAATGTCGTGCAGACTTTCACTACAAATATGAAGCATTTGCTGGAGTATTTGCATACAAATATGTTTGTGTAAGCAAAATTTATATTTTCTTTTATATTGTTTTTAATTTAATGTTAATTAAGCATCTTATTTGAAGCTGTTCTTAAACTTTTCATACTCATTTTTATGATATATATTCTAATGTTTTTTTCCCACACTTAAAGAAAAATAATTCTATAAAAAGTTCTTGCTTTCCTGTTGGTACTTACAACCCTTTCCACAAATACTGCTCTAAAGAAATATGGTAACTATTCATATGATCATAATAAAGTCTATAGCCCCAAGGAACCAATTAAGTTGCGGTTAAACTTAAACTTAAAATGTTTCCAAACAATGTAAATTTTGTATGAAACAGTGTTGCATAAACTTTTCTTTTTTACTAACGAACACTTTAGGATACAATTTAAAAGGAAAAGAAGGATTTTTAATACAGAAACTTATCCAGACACACAAACATATACGAGTACATACACTCAAACAAAGTTAAGTATTTTAATGAAATATTTAATATTGCAAAGTCAAGTAAGAGCGGTATATTTAGATGTGCCTAATCTCTTAATAATTACAGATGTATGCACCGTTTTAGATTGGAGCTACTGAATGTTGTTTCTAAAGTTTTTTGGGGTGTACAGGGGTATCAAATTGAACTCCACCTAAGCTTATGAGTCATGACTAGTACGCCGTAACTAATCGGTCATGACTCATAGTCGTAAGTCCTGAGTCATTACTCACAAGTCATGAATCATTGGTTGTGAATCATGAGTTGTGAGTAATGAGTCACAACTCATACGAGTTATGTCTAATAAGTCGTAATCATGAGTCTTTACCCTTGAGTCATGCGTCATACCCATAAATCGTGATTCATGGGTAATGAGTCATTCCTTATGAGTAATTTGCTCCAGTCCAAAATTTGGCTTAAGGCTAAATCCAGACGGGCGTTTTCACAACGCAAGCATCTGCTTTTTTTAAAGTAAATTTGCGATTTTTATTCCTTTGAAGCTGCTTCGGATGACTACTCTATTGGGAATTTTCCCAATACACATATTGGGAATCACTTGGGAACGCAGGCGGCAAGTCCAAAAGGTTCATTCCATTCGGGATCCGAACGGGTCCCTGATGGGATGGCCTATCAACAAATTAATGGTTTAACATAAATGCTTCCCAAGTGGGAAACTTTTGGGAACTTGTTGGGAAAATCGAAGCCAGATTTTTAATCATATATTTTACTCATTTACGATAGAGGTGATTCTTGCCTACTTTTGCTACTAGGATAGCCTTTTGAATCAATATTAGTGTTCACTATTTTCCCGATTTTACCCAGTTTTTGTAAGTTTCCGATATTTCCCCACAGGAAAACAATCGCACCCAGAAAAAAGATTGGATGGAAATGTTTAGACCGCAAAATATTAGTTGAATAGTTCACGCTACCAATTTTCTATGAATCCAAAAAATAATCCATGTTCATTAGGGTGGAGCGTGAGATTTTTTTTTAATTTCAATTTCGAATAGCACTAAATCTTTGATTTTTATTTTTAGATACATGGGAAACATAATGAAAAAAATATTGGTACCTACCTTTAGCGTTCTACCGCAGCATTAAGATGTTACAAATGAGATCAAATTGATAAATTTGTGAAACATCATATGATGCGACATTATAGATTCTTTATATCTGTTACGGCTCATTACACTATTTTTATACATACAAGGTCAGATTTCAGACAAATTAAGATGAAATAATGAAGAAAGTTTTCTACTTTCTAAGTCCTTGTCATATCTTGCGAAAAAAAAACATATTCTAAGCTAGTTTTAGATCGCTGAACACAAAAGTTATAATCATTTATTATTCTTAATAACGTTTTCTCGATATTCCCAAAAAAAATTTTAGTTTTTCTAGTTCGTTCGTTTATTGAAAAAAATTGTACTCTGTTGTATAGATAGTTATATATCTCTCTGTTATTTCATTCAATAAACTGATTGTGCCGATCGGATAAAAAAGTATAGAGTTACAGGCCCTAGAAGCTTAAGAAGTATATTTTTAGACCTTTTCCCAAAAATTATAATTTTGAATTGCTCCATTAAGATCAAAAATATACTATATATATTTTTTTCTCTATTTCAAAGATAATTTTGTGACGATCAGATAATGTATAAAATCACAAAATTTTAATGGAAAAAAAAGAATATTGTCAATATTATTTTCATACAAAATTAACTTAATTCTGAAATTTTTTATTTCGGCTTTTAGTTCAATATTTGAACTATTTCAAATTCAAATTATTTTAATTATGAGTGGAGTGTTGGCTTATTCAAATCAGATTAGCAGAACGTGTTAGTACTACTGATTTCAACAGGCCGCTACACCGTATCATCAACGCTCTTGTTCACTTTTACCACTTATGAAGGTGGATGCTTTTTACAAGGAAACATCAGCTATTTAACTAATTTTTGTCACGAAATGGAATACGATATTTTTTTGCGTAAATTCTTGCATTAATTTTATTGAAGTTAAACTTAGTTAGCCGAAATTTCCCCTCTCTGATTTAATCCAAAACTTACAAGCTCTTATTATTATTAATATTTTTTATTTTTTTATATTTTTCGCTTTGATGGGCATTTTTATCAATACCCACAATCAAAGCTTTATTTATGTTTTTGCTTTTCGCTTGTGATTTTTGTAATGGATAGTACTTTATTAATGGGTTACAAAGCAATGAGTGGCACTTATTTATCTTATTACTATGCTTCAAATACTACCTACATTTTAATAAATTTAGTACGTATATTTCTCATTAAGTCAACATGTGTATGAAAACTAATTTTTGGCGCTTAATCTAACAAGTAAACAATAGCTGAGTGGGTAAAGTTTTTGTGTTCAAATCTGAACGAGCAGAGGTTCGTATCCCAGCCGGGTCAAAAAAAATTTGAAAAAAATATAAATGAAATATAATGTGTGTAAATTAATTTTTTTAATTTTATAAAATAATAAATAAACAAATTTGACAACTTATTTTTTAGCTTCAAGTAAGTCAAATAATAACTAGTTAATTGCTGTCACAATGTAAATACGTTTGTAAGGGGTACCTCATATTTTTGGACTTCTCAAACAAAAATAAGTAGTTATCGAGTCAAATTGTAAGTAGTTACGACTTTAATCCTCATATACTTTTTTGCCTACCAGTAAGCAAAGCTTTTGCTGGGTGGTTTGCTTAGTTATTTGTCTGCTTGCTATCAGACAGGTAACAGATACGTTAAACATGCATAATAACTTTTGCGCTGGCCGATCGAATTTAATTATTTTTTACGTAATTTTATTTTTCGAGCTGAAGAGCTATAAGTCTGAAATTTTTTTAAATCAGATAGGGGAAATTTCGGCTAACTATTCAGTTCAAAAAATAAAAATACGTAAAAAAAAATTAACTTAATTCAGTTTGAATTGAAAAAAAATTTTTTTTATTGAAAAAAATTTTATATGGGATATAAAACTGGCTTTTTACACTTAACTTTCTTATTTTTTGTCAAATCTCCTTGCGGTTAAGCTTCTTTTAATGGGCACAGCATTTTTTTAGTGTCCTTAAAAATAAATTATTAAAACTTTTTTCTGCACTAATGAAGCAAGTTGACATAAAATTACTCTAACTTCCGAGCGTGGTAGATGGCTAAAAGATATGTCGAATATATTTTTTTTAATTTTTTTTTATATAATTTAGCTAGATGCAACACTCTGGAGGTATTCGCCTTCATACACTGGTGCTCCACCCTAATGTTCATATACATAAGAGCATAATTGTAATAAAGATATGATTCTGGCGATTCTTAAATTGATTAGATCTACCGAGCGTATGCTTTGAGGGTGCTGTTGGCTGAGTAGTTAGCGCGTTTGACTACAAACCCTGAGGTCTTGAGCTCGAGACTAGCTTCAGGCAAGCCAACAACATCATGCATTTTTCTCATGTGCTTTGGTGTGTTATTGTGTTGGTTGTTGTTGGACTGTTAAAGTGATGAAGGCATAGCACTGATCACTTTGGCAGTACCGGCTATTATACTAACTAACATATCTTAATGCACTTCACAGCACCCTCCTTCGTCGGTATTGTATCAAAAACGGTCGGCGAAGTAAAAAGAACTAATAAAATGGCTGCTCAGCTTAAACAACTCAATGCCTCTACTTGACACCAGAGGAGCTTGCAACACTGCTCTACAAAAAAAAAACGCGCAATAGCTGGGTTGTAAATGAATTAAGCATTCTATCTCTCTCCCACTTCACCACCTGTTCTCTCTACACTATCCCTTTCCCAAAGAAGGTAATCCATTAATTAATTAACTGGTAGGCATTAATTGCCTGATTGTATTACTTCTCTTAAAAAAATAAAGATTTGATTCTGGCAATTCTTAAATTGATTAGATCTGCCGATCGTATGCTTTTGTCATGAGTAATGACTAAGTAACGAATATGATGAGCACAACCGAATAATATATTATGAACTGGATTTTAGTACCAATTATTGGTATTTGCAACTAAAAAAATTTTTCTTCTAAATTTACGTTAAAATAAAAAGTTTTTATCTTATTAAATTAAATGTTATGGTTTGGTTGAGACTTCTAACCAATTAAACGGTTCGCATTAGCTATTATTTATTATTGTAAAATAACTTATTTTTCAATAACTAAATAATAAAAGCTTAAGCAGTCATTGCGTTTCTGCATGTGAATATGTATGTACTATATTATTATTATTATTATTATTATTATTATTATTATTATTATTATTATTATTATTATTATTATTATTATTATTATTATATATTAATATAAATAAATAAAAATGTAAATGAAAATGTTTAGTTTATGACAATAATTCTGTAACTTCCCAGGAAATAATTTTGGCCGACATGTCTAACATCAGAAAAAATCTGGGACTTTACCAGACAATCAGACGACTTGTCTAAAAGCCCCTCAGACATTTGGCGGAACAGTAGGCAGTTTTCTGGTACGACGTTTCTGCACATTGTTTGAAATATTATCGGATTAATATCAGAATTGTCTGCACATTATCCGAAGGTAATTTAATTTCCTTTTAGGCATTTAGCAGAGTAGTCCGCACATTTTCTGATCTACGTCTTACGAATTTTAGCAGTCACTTCTGCACATTGTCCGATTTTAGTTTTCGTTACAATTCTCATTTATCTCTTGAGTTTATACGCACAAATATTTCAGTTTTTAAACTTAAAAATAGGGGTAAATGTTATCTGTTGATGCCATAAGCCATAAGCAGCACAACAATACATTGAGAATTTTAAACGACATTTCTGATAAATTTCTAATTTTAGCTCCAACTTTTTCTGATATTAATACGCCAGGACGTAAAACGTATCAGATAAATCGGAAAATTTTCTGATGTTTTGTCAGACATTTATAAGGCATGTCAGGAACTCCATTAGAATTTCCCTAGGAAATTCGTCGGAATTCGTACAGAATTCTGTTAGACCTTTCGATATAGTTTTTAGAATTTCCTTAGACAAAGATATCCGGTTTCTTGTCAACCACTCATATGATTTTCGGTACGTTTTCTGACCGACATCGGATACGAATTCGGCATCTTGTGAAGATTTTCTGACCGAATTCTGACCGAAATCGGCAAAAATTGTTTGCTGGGTTTGTATTCGAAACACACACCAGTACATTTTTATTTTATTTCAGCAATTAAAGCCAATGTTTACTTTCAAGTACCAATTATGTTCTTATTTTAGTCATGGTAGCAAACGTAATCTGTATTTAAAATTTCATACTATTAACCATATTTATCTACTGTTATATTGGGTTAATGGTAATAATTAAGAGTATAGCGCTACCACATGAAAATTTTAGTTGTTACACCGGAATTCTATGATAGTTGGTACATTTACCAAAATTTGATTGGCAACCAATTCGGTTGTCTCAATGAATTTGTTTTCTCTGTGCGGGTTCCAAAGAAATCGTCAAAACTATTCAGATCAATTCTTGATTACTTAAAAGCAATCTTAAGTAATCCTGATTATTTGTAGATAATTTGTAATCGTAATCAATTACTAATCAAGAATTTCTTACTAGTGAATTAAATAATCATTGCGATTCTTTTTAAAATGTAATCTAATTGATTACTAATCGCAATAGCAATATAAACGTCATGTTTTACAGAAATGTATTTCCTTCACTCTGGAATTGTTTATGTCTTTCGGCGGTTGATTTCCAATGCGGCTTCGGTTGAGGTTGATCTATTTTATAAACTTTTTTGAACTATGACATTCTCTTGCTATAGTTTTTTAATGATATATGCTGACATCAAATGTTTTCCTAGTAAATGTTCAAATATTCAAAAAAAATTCAAAATCGCATTTTTAATTAATTATTGCGTCTTACGTCGAAACTCATGTCCCTACAAATTTTCAAACCTCTATCATAAAAATCCGCCGAATTAGAACCAAAAATAAAGAGACTTTACTTCAGTCCCTAAGCATTCTATTTAGTTATTTCCCCTTTCATTTACGATAAAAAAGTGTAGTAACGTGATTTTACATTTCAGCTAACGATATATGCATACCAGAATTGTGGAAGATACGACGTCGAAACTCATGTCCCTACAAATTTTCAAACCTCTATCATAAAAATCCGCCGAATTAGAACCAAAAATAAAGAGACTTTACTTCAGTCCCTAAGCATTCTATTTAGTTATTTCCCCTTTCATTTACGATAAAAAAGTGTAGTAATGTGATTTTACATTTCAGCTAACGATATATGCATACCAGAATTGTGGAAGATACGTTTTTGGAAAAATTAAATAAAAGATACAAATAGTTTTGTATTTTTCTATTTCAAACTAATAATACAAAATTGTTTTTCAGCAAGCATTTGAAATAGAAAATACAATATATATATTTTCAAAATAACTATTTTCAAAATTAATTTTTTTTTATAATTTAAAATTGCATTTAAAATATTTGTTCAACTCAATACAATATACTTCGCCATCTCTAACCAAGTTTAGTCTCTGTGCCAAATTTTGTAATTTCTCGTGAATTTTTGCAATGTTGGCGATAGAAGTGATTTTTTGCAATTTCTCAACGTCATTACAGCTTTAGCGATTTTTAATCAATATTAATTAGATTTTGCTATCATGCCGATATTAACAAGATTTCCAGAATTTCTGCCATTTCCACGTTTTTTTCCGAACGGTTGTCTGTTTTAGCAACTTTTGATGAATATTATGGCTTTTTAACATATTGCAATTCTTCGCATATGTACGCCATTTTCGCAGTAGAAGTGATTTTCCAATGTTTTTGGCTATATTAAAATTTTAGGGACTTAAATCAATTTCACACTTTGAAATATCACCAAGTTTAGCAAGATTTAGCGAATTTTTGTAATTTTCCCGATTTCGTCCGAATTTCAGGCATTACTAATAGTTTCAGCGAGTCTTATTCAGTTTTTCGCCATTTCCGCAATAGGCGTTCTTTTTTAACTTTTTTCTCCTTTTTACAACTTGAGCAACTTTTAATCAATTGGCTATATTTTTGCGAATTTTCAGTCATTGTGCAAAATTGGTGGCACTATTATTTACTAATATTTTACTTCACTTTTTGCTTTGTTATTTTTCTTCGTATCACATTAGATAGAATTTTGTATTTTACAAATGTGTATTTTGGAATTTTTCAAATAAAATATAAAATATTCTTGAGGCAAACTATTTCAAATAAAAAATAAAAATGGGTATTTTATATAAAAGTAATTTCAATAATTCACATCTTTGATGCATATATACCAAATAAACATTCTCCAAATTACAAACGGAATGACTAACTTATAAGTAGATACTATTTCCATCTGTGGTGTAGGATACAAAAACTTTATGTTAAAGAAAATCGTATTGTAATAAAATTTGATGTCGTAGTTAGTTAAAAAGTACTTCCAATTGTTTAATGACATCAAGACATTGATGGAATAATTATGATCTCTTGGGTTGGACAAAGTTAAGTTTAATGACTCATTAGGCTAACTATGCATTAGGAATATTTACTAAAAATGGTTAAGGTTAAACCATATATGAACTCATCATTAAAGCAATTAAAGCTTCGGGCTCATTTCAAAAGAAATTTTCTAAAGAGCTGATTTTATTCAACCAGAGTAAATACTTTTTCTTAATGGAAATAATTGCAAGAAAAAGCAATATCAAGCACGATTGAATTAAAACGAAATTTCGTAAGTTAAGTTGTAGAGTTTTTATAGATTACACAAATAATAGAACTACAAAACATATTTATTTGGTTGCAGTTTATATAATACAAATACTTCAAAAGCGAAAAACTATTGTAAAATTCTGTTGTAAGTAGGATATTCACTCGATTAATGTTTGCTCGATTAATCGGAAAATTTAAGTCAAATAATGTTCGATCAATCAAAAATTTCCAATTTCGAGTAAAAATTTTTTCGAATAATTTAAGTCGATTAATCGGATAACTCGAGTAAAAAGTTTTATGTAAATTTTTTTTTCAAATGACCCTGCTGAAAATTTGGTGACAAATGATCCAAAAGTACTCGTCCTATGACTTCAGAAAATGAGACTGGTACCAAAAATAAGGAGTAGTGAACGGCGAAAAAAGACATATTGTGTAAATGGTCACATATTAACCATTTTCAGTCAATTTAGTTGGTACTCCGTTTAGTATTGTAGTAAACGGCACTGAACAAATTCGATGCACCTGGATCTAAGATCTATCACATAGTATCTATATAATATTAATTGCCTCCCTTCAGTGAGACTGCGATGCCACTCAGGAACCTGTTCCGTAACTATATTCAGATATTAACTCCAGCTTAACTGGTATTTATAACATAGAAATATAAGTTCCCCTGTGGTCGAGTGGGTAGTGTACTAGTCTGTCATGCCGGAGGTTGTCGGTTCAAGTCATATCAAATAAAAATAAAATACAATTTCTATTTGGATCTATAACAATAAAAAAATAAATTAATCGATAATTTCAGCTGAATTTGGGAATAATATTTGTATATAATCTATATTATTCTACACCGATTAGGACTCCATAAGATAGTTCAGAGACAAGTTACAAGGTGCATACAAAGTATCAATTATAACCCCATCCTAGGCCATCCCCATGTAAAAGTGGCTGGTCCACTTCATAGGAATTGTTAGAGCTCGGACTGGTCCCTACTAACTGGGGACCGGTCACGTGACTTGTTTTGTGTCAGTTCCATTTACCGTAGGGGAATTTTTTAAGATTTCTCAACCAAAACTGGCAAAATGTTTTAATTTGATAAGATTTACCATTCAATTCAATCGTTATGTAGTTATTAAGGAATTAAGTGAAGTATGCAGCAATAATAGGGGCGAAGGAACAATTTTGGTTACCTTGTAGAAAAGTTCGGAAATATTTCCATCGAGCAAGTAATTGGTAAGTAGTAAATTTGAATGCTGGTGTTTTCGTTTTTTTTTTCTTTTCGTTATAGCATTTTCAGTTTCTGTCCGATTTCGGTTCATTATGGCTTAAAACTTTTGAAATCGAATGGAATATTCAATAAAATTATAAAACTATGTATTATTTGCGGTACAGAACAGCTTTTGAGCGACAACAATTGGTAACAATTATTCAAAATTTCATTAAGTTTTAATTTCGATCCACTGTAACTCAATCACTTTTTACCCGATCAAAGCAAAAAAGCGACTATTGGACAATATACTATTTTATTCGAATCATCCTTTCACGCTGGATGCAGGTTTAAAGAGAAGTATAAATCGAAAAACACAAATCAACAGTTATATGGATAATGGCCAATATGAAAAAAAAATTATTGTTCTCATGTTCAGCACACCCTAATGACCTTAAAAAATGCAATACAAACTTTAAGCATTCTAAAGTTAAAAATTTGCAAAGCAGTGTTATATAATGAATTTCGCTGCATAAAGTGAGACGAAAATGTGATCATAAAAAACTTCTCAAAATTATGCATTTAAATATCGTATTATTTTAGATGATCAACTGTTTTCATTAATAAAATATATAACACGGCAACAAAATTTAGAAAAAACCTAATAAATTCAAATGGTTAATTCGAATATTTTTTAAACGAAAAAATTACTCGTATAACTCGAACGAAATAAAAGCCTTACTCGATTGTTCCAGTAACTTAAAAACCTCGATTAAAATGAATACCCTAGTTGCAAGTAACTATGAGCTTATTATGTGACTTTCAAAATAATAAAAATGCGACACAATATTGTGACATACTTATGTGAGTCAATTTCAATCAAAACGTTTAAAAAACGTCCTTATTGTTTTTCTAAAAATGCACGGTTTTTTGATGCAATTAATCGGAAAAGTCATTTACCCGATACCCTGTTGATTTATTTACCAACGCAATTAAAAGAAACCCGTTTAACTAATCAGCGGGATCAATAAAGCGAAGTACAACAGAGTGAACATAGAACCAGTACTTTTATTACAATTGTGATAGTAACAATAAATTCCACTTAGCCTGAGACGCGATAATTAACAAATAGTTGATAAAGCAAGGAATTTCGAAATATTCCTTATAATATAGCGAATACATTGTGTTAATCTTTAGTTTATGCTCCATAAATGGGTGCCCTGGAAGGTTCGTTGGTAGTGTGCTAGTGTAGCCGGTTGCACTGGTCCTGGACTATATCTATACACCGTGGGACGATTTTCGTGCCATTGAGCCATAATTTTTATTTTAGCATTAAAAATTAATATGAGAAGAAAAGTACCATATTCCTTTATTAACATTATAACATATATCGTCACATAAAATGCAAAACAACGTATCATAAAAAAATTTTAAATCGCGTTTTTGATAGGTATTGATTTTTTTTTGATGGAACTCCACGTCTCTACAAAATTCTATTCATATGGGTTAAATAATAACGATTTTATAATAAAAATTCAAAATAACGTATCATCAAGTACATGATTTTTCATGAACCAAAAACCATATATCGCACTTTGTAATTGTTTTTTTTTAATTTTTTAACAAACTAAGCCTAGGTCGTTCTCATTGTTTATTACTGTTCATTTGGTTAGTGTGCAAAACAAAATCAATATCTTTATTAGTTACGTCCGAGTATGTACAATTTTTTACTGTACAAATTTCTGCAGTAAAAACCAGTAAGCATGAACATGCGATTCAAAAGGCAAATAAAGAAAAGCAAAAAAAATTAGAAATTTTCGCATTTAAAATTTTAAAATTTACTTAAACATACTAAATAAAGCTATTATATATGAGGGGATGAAAAATAAAGGGGTACAAGTACCACAACTAAAAAAATTTTGTTATACGCAGGAATCAACACCATGACCTCAAGAGGCGGTATGTATTAAAAGCCAAAAATAGCCCCCGTTATTCCGTAACTACTTGTCGACGTCACGTCAAGACAATATCAAAAAATTGGCACTGGTCCACTCGCTGTCGACAGAAATTTACTACTATTAACAGCCTCTTGCCATTTTCTATGCCTTAGAGAATAGTAACTGACTTGTAGACACATGAGTAAGTAATAAGAAGGTACTGAAAACACTAGAATCGATATTTGTATAATTATGGCGTAAAACAATGTTTTCTGTTTACTGGTGTCTGCTAGACTACCACGTCTATCGCAGAGGGTTAAGCTCTTTTTTCATTTAGGCAATTTTTCGTTTGGAAATTTTTTTTAATTTTCGAATTTTTTAGTTTTAGTGTTTTTTAAAATTTGAAGATACGGTTTCAAAGATACAGCAAATTGTCTAAGTTACATGGTCAAAATTAACTGATAGAACACCCTTGATAGAACACCCTCTATTCTACAGACTACACCAATTAACATTAACTTTGAAAATTTAAAGCGTCGGTATATAAGTGTCTGTATATTGCATTTTTCGTTACTCGCTTGAGAACACCCCTTAATTTTTAACTAGCATATATTTGTTGTTGTAGCGGCAAAGTTTTACATATTCTGTGGTAATTTCATGTCCGTAGCTCTTACGGTTCCCGAGAAAACAGCCTGTGACAGACATACAAACAGACAGACAGATAGGCGGACAGGCAGGCGGACAGCGTAGAGAAAACAACAAGGTTTCCTTACACTTTTGGTGTACGAATCCTAA
Organism: Panzeria rudis; assembly: GCA_956483635.1. Classification (NCBI taxonomy): domain Eukaryota; kingdom Metazoa; phylum Arthropoda; class Insecta; order Diptera; family Tachinidae; genus Panzeria; species Panzeria rudis. The sequence continues at coordinate 94,567,443 of OY101450.1, read as the reverse complement.
AAATGAAATGAATCAGTTATTACAGCGTTATGCAATGGGTTTTCTATTCTTAAATCGTAAGTTGTAAGTTGAATGTAATATTTTTTATACTTTTCAGTTGTTTTTTCCTTTTATATATAATAAAAACAATTTCGAGATACCGAATTTAATGTTTAAGTTCACCTAATATGTATAATATTATATACATATGTTTTGCACTGCTTATTTTATTTCGCTTCTCTGATAAGTACTGATAAGTGGCCTTTTTGTTTCTTGAATAAATTCTTAATGAACGAAATTAAATATTTACGTGAAAAATAAACTCAAGTGAGAAATCATTAACCCAGATTTTATATACAGTTGAGAGCGAAAAGATGTAAAGCAATGTCAGTTGATATATAATTGCTTGTGTTTTAGTAGTCAACTTATTTAAATTGCCATATATGTGAAAAAATTTATTGAATAATTATTTTTTACCGACTTCTGAAATAGAAGAAATTCATGAACTCGTTTGTCTACATTGTTTAATGTATTGACTTGAGATGAAATCTTTTCTGTTCCCAACTGTACATGCCATTTAAGTGTGTCATTTTGTCTCTGTAGACACAAGAGTATTTAAACTTTTTCACATTAAAAGGAATAAACAATATGATGAAAGATTAAAAGGGCTAATACTAAAACTTTTGATCTGCAATAAGACCTCTATATTTCTGTATTATATAAAAAATATTAAACAGTACTAAATTTAACATTATTAAATTCAATTTGATACACTAATAATTCATTAGGCAAACTTTTAAAGTCTAATTTTATTAAAAAGATAAACTTGTATTAAAATCAGATACTAAATTGGTCTTAACTAGTTTGTAATTAAAGCAGAACTCATTTTATTAAGAAGAAACATTTATTTTAATATTTATCTACATTTGCTTAGAGCTTTTGAATATTATTCGATTAAAAGATAAATACCAAAATATTTGGAAGAAATAATTATATATTTCTTCTAAATAATGTAATTTTTAGCCAAAGGTCTTAAATTGCTTTTAGGCCTAAAACCAAAAAGGTTTCATTTTGCAGTCGAATGCGTAAGTAAGCCTTAAAATGACATGAACATGAGGATATATGAACACATAAATACTTACATACATATATTCTGATAAACATAAACGACATGCTTAAAATTCTGTATATATTGACTTTTGTGGCCTTCAATAATCTTAGCAAATTTTCCTTTTTTGCTTTTCTTTACTTTTGAAAATTATGATTGCTTTTTGCCATTGGTGTTGCCTTCTTAAGGTTTGGGTTTAAAATATAGTAGTTTTTTTTTGGGATTTTATAAAGACATAAGCATAGCTGAAACTATAGCAAAAATAAGAAACTAAGATTCTTGATAATATTTTAAGATGGACAGTAAAAAATGAACGTTTCATTCTATGGATATTTGCTAAGATATGTAGCTTCAAGACAATATTAAGAGTATCTGAGATTTTCGAATTTTTACAAATTATATTTTTTAAAGTGCTATGCAATTGTTTTGTGGAATATATTTTAGCTTTAGTATTATTATACAGTTCACAATAGGTACAAAGGTGAAACTAAATAGTCTAAGAGCCCATGCCCCAGCCGTGGTTCTTATGGCGTAAATCAATCGCGAAATTAACAAATTTTTAATAAAATTTTCTTAATTTTTTAAAGGCTGTTAGTTGGATTTTTTGCAAGACTTAATTGATGTTTACTAAAAAAACACAATGGCAGACAGTTGTACAAATTGAAAATAACACATTTTAATAACACTATATCCCTGAAACTTGCGATCCGATTACAAATGATATTTTTAAGACAAATAGAGGAGGACCTATTACACTTTTGAACACGCTGTCGAAAAACACGGTGAGCTACAAAGTGCCAAGCTTGACTAATTCGGGGATCAAAAACTTTGTAGGCTTCATAACTTTTACAAATATTATCCGATTTTAATGAATTTAAACTTGCTGTAAAGTCTATCAATAGATAAAAAAAATTCAGATTGTTTCGGAAAAATATTTTATCATTTTTAAAGATATTTGCCTTTGAATTTTAAAATTTGGTTTTTGGCTTCGTCTTTATTATCTATTTCGTAAATATATATATATATATATATATATATATATATATATATATATATATATATATATATATATATATATATATATATATATATATATATATATATATATATATATATATATATATATATATATATATATATATATATATATATATATATATATATATATATATCTATATTATATATATATATATATATATATATATATATATATCTATATATATATATATATATATATATATATATATATATATATATATATATATATATATATATATATATATATATATATATATATATATATTTATATTATGATTTTTAATACAATCGCTGATGATAAGCAAAAGAAATTTTAATTATCTCAATTAATGTAGTCGTGAAAAAACAATCGAAATCAAGAGTTTGACATGAAAGTGAAAAATTGCTTAATTTTGACAAAAATCGAGCTTAAATGCTGGATGTTTTTTTCAAAAAATTTTCATAGCTAACATCTTTTTTTTAATTATCCAAAAGAATATACTTCGAAACTAATTGCTTATGAAATTTAAAATCGACTAAATACATCCAGCATCGAACGAAAATGATGAGTTTTAATAGAAATTCTTTAATAATCTTTAAGCTTGTAGCTGTAAGGTTGCCACATTTTTCTCGTAGCAAGTGTGCCTCCTCACGTAGCTTAGAGATCTCCGAGATATAGCAAGGGGGGTAACTCTTCTTAGGTTTCGGTAAGGGCTGGAAATCTCAAAGGCTTTGGTCATAGACTTGTTGAAGGTTTCCACGTTGTACTCAACCCCATCAATTGTATTCTCGATTTCTGGTACTCTTTTCAGTTTACATATCTGAATGCGGTTAAACTTATTCCTATCAGTCTTCGTCGAGCTTCTGAAGCATTGCTTATAACACTGCGTGACAGCATTTTTTTTAACATAAACGAGTCTGCGTATCCATTAATTTAGAGATAAAACATAGTCAAACTGCGTACTTGGTTTTTCATTTCCTCATCTTTTGTCCTTTTTAAAGGACTTAACATTTTTTATGCATGCTTATTATAAATATTTTTTTTTAATACTAGTTTCTAATATTTTTAAGCCAACTTGGTACCAAATAAAAGGGAAGGCTCCGTAGAATTTTATAAATTTATTTACTTCAGTTCCCCTGAACAAAAATATTGAAAAAATTTCCTTTTAAAAATACATCCTTCCATATCCTAAGAAAGTTTTCACTAAAAAAAATTTTTTTTTAATTATATCTAGCCTTGAATTAACTCTATAAGACTTCGAAATTTTATGACTTTATCTCCCTTAGTACAAAAGCTGTGATTATTTTTTTTCCCGGCACAAAATTAGTTTTTATAAAAATTGTATGTAGAAAATTAATTTATCAAAAAAAAAAAACATTAATCTTGAGCCGAGAGCGATGGCAACGTAAAATATGTGTGCATTTTAGAGATTAGTTAATGTTAATATATAGTTTTATATATATTGCAAAACAATCAATTAAAGGTTTTGAAGGAAATATTAGAAAAACTGCTTCCAATGACATATTTACAATTTTTACTCAGTTGCTCTACAACTATTCTTCCATATCCTTGGCATAAAATTAATTAATTAATCGAGATACTAAACATAGTTAAACTGCGCGCTGGGTTTTTAATTTCCTCACCACTTGTCTTTTTTATGGGACTTTACATTTTTGAAAACACTTATTTTAATTTTTGTTTTCATATTAATATGTAATTTTTTTTGCAATAGTAGTATCAAATAAAAGGGAAGGCTCTGTAGAATTTTATAAAAATGTTTCCTTCAATTGCATTGAACAAAAAAAATGTTGTTTTCAGAAAATCCTTTTATATTCTTGAAAATTTTCATTAAAAAGCTTTTAAAAATTATATTTTGTAGCCTTAAGTTAACACTATGAGACCTAAAAATTTTGTGATTTTGTCTCTCTTAGAGCTCTACCTATATCAGAGCATTAAGCGTCGCGGTAGGGGCTATTCACATATTACGTAACGCTCCATGGGGGTGGGGGGTTCAATATTTGTTACGAACTATGTAATTTATACTGAAAATTTTTTAAAAAGCGTTACGAATGGGGGGAGTAAAAAAACTCCGAAAATAGCGTTACGTAATCTGTGAATAGCCACTACGTTTTGCTAAAAAAAATTACATATTAATATCAAAAAAGTATCAAAATAAGCATTCTCAAAAAATGTAGTCCTTAAAAAAGGGACAAAAGATGAAGAAATGAAAACCCAAGTATGGAATTTTCCTATATTTAGTCTCTAGATGAATTGATATATAGTTGCTTTTATGCCAAGGATATGGAAGAAAAGTTGAAGAACAACTGATCAAAAGTTTAAAAGATGCCCTTGCAAACAATTGTTCTAATATTTTTTGCAATATCTTTAATTTATTGCTTTGCAATATATATAAAAATATATATTAGCATTAAATAAACTCTAGAATGCACATACATTTTACATTTTTATCGCTCTCGTCTTAAAATGAATGCTTGTTTTTTATAAATTATTTTCTATATACAATTTTTATAAAAATTAATTTGGTACCATGAAAAAAACAATCACAGCTTTTGTGCTAAAAGAAATAAAGTCATAAAATTTCGAAGTCTTATAGAGTTAATATACGGTTGCAACATATAATATTTAAAAAATTTGTTAGTGAAAACTTTTCAGGATATGGAAGGATATATTTTTAAAAGGACATTTTTTAATATTTTTGTTCAGGCGAACTGAAGTAAATATTTTTAAAAAATTCTACAGAGCCTTCCCTCTAATTTGGTACCGAGTTCGCTAAGAAAATATTAGATAATAGTATTAAAAAACATTATTTAAAAAAGCATTCTTAAAAAATGTTGTCCTTTATTTATTTATTTATTTACTAATGTTACAAATACAATTACAAATTATATCATAACTTAATTTAAACGAGAATAGTAACAAAGACCTTCAGTCGTTGTAGTGAAACAGACCAGAGTCTATGGTGGGAGTCGAACCCACAACCTCCACACTAATAGGCTAGCACACTAATCACTAACCTACCGAGGCGCCCTAAGTCCTTTAAAAAGGACAAAAGATGAGGAAATGAAGAATGTAGTACGCAGTTTGACTATATTTTGTCTCTAGATTAATGGATATAAAGTGGTGTTTCTGCCAAATAGAAAAAATTTCAATTTGTCAAGTAGTGTAATCCGAGAAGGATCTCTCACTTGTCGATCGAAAACATAAATTTGTCTTTTGCGATGGTAATGTTCAGAACCTCTTCCCACCCACTAAACCTATCCGAACTCGAAAAGATAAAAGTCGGCGAAGTATCGGAATTGCAGATAGTTAATTTATTAAGGTTAATGATATCCAAGATATGCTTACCTCTGTAATTCATTTCACTGCTCCCGTATATTGTATGCCTAGCGCTGGCATCATATGCCATGTAGCGTGATGCGATGAAGAAGAACTTGTCACCTGTCAGCTCGACCCTCGCAACTGTAAGGTCCTCTGAGCTAAACTGTGCAAGGAAATATATTAAGATATTTTTTAGCTATTAGACATTTCTTTTTATTAAGAGAAGTATTATACTCAGGCAATTAATGCGTACCAGTTAATTAATTAGTGTGCTACCTTTCATTGGGAAAGGGATAGTGTAGAGAGATTATGTGGTTGAATTGAGGAAATAGAAGCTTAGTTCATTTACAAGTCTGTTATAGCGCGTTTTTTTTTAATTTTTGTAGAGCAGTGTTGCAGTGCCTCTGGGTCAAGCCATTTTATTAGTTTTTTTACTTCGCCGACGATTTGGCCACAATACCAACGAAGGAGGGTGCTATGATGTGCAATTTATATGCCAGTATTAATCGCTGCTGGTACTGCTAAGTGATTAGTGCTATGGCTTCATCACTTTCACAGTCCAACAACAATTAACACAATGACATAACAGAAAAGTTCATAATGCTGATGGCTTGGCTGAAACTAGTCTCGAACTCCAGACCTCAAGGTTGGTGGTCAACGCGCTAGCAACTTCAGCCATTATCTAAGCCTATAATTTCCTTTAGCATATATTACATTGTACATGAACTTTTGTAATTTTTCACTCGGAGTTTTTTACCCATGGCTTCTGTACCACGCATAAGTCAAGGTTCTCTTCTGCTAAGAGTACCTTTATATTATCCGTTGCACACTTCGAGTACTTCATATTAATTTGCACGATTTTTATCGCCGATGTAGAATTATTGATTTGGTTCCGAGAGCTGCATGCCAACCAGGAGATTGTTGGCAGCCTCGACGACGTCTGCAGTGGCTTCAGTGCTCGTTGGGTGGATCACCTTAACCTTCGCGTCCCTAACCCCAAAAAATAACGTAGAGCCCGCTTTTTCAAGCGATACTGCTTCAAGCTCCGTAATTGAGACAATAATGCAGGTAACACTGCTGACGTGGTCCTCCGTGCGGATAACAGACAAGTCGTCCATTAGATTGCTAATATTCTGAAGCATCAGATACTCCAACATTTTTTCACTGTCTTTACTTAATTACGGTAGCCAAATTCTTGGCCGCGGTCTCATCGGAATTCCCTCTGCTGGGATGAGTTTAATAAAGGCTTAAGCAATCCCAAGTTTCACAGATCTTAGCGGTACTTTCGCTTCGAAACTCCTTAGAGGCCACGTCCAACCACTTGATCACCGGGTAACGCCGGTGTATCTCTCCGGAGTCAAAACGAGGTGGCGGTTTGTTCCTATTGGTGCGGACATAGCGGACTAGGAGCTCAGCCAAGTTAGACTCTACGGCATCCCATTCTGTTCGCTAGATCTATAATCAGTTGATTCTTAACCACGTCGTTGAAGGGCCTCCGAATGGATGATGCCGTGGATGGGCTTGGAGTGTTCGTCTTCTTTAGGATCATCACCGTTTTCGGTGATTTACCATCCTCTCTCTGAAAGCGGTTTCTTTTTTCGGATTATTTTTGCGTTGCGATGGCAGCCTTGGACATACGTGCAGATAGTGTGGTATTGCCGACTACTGTCTTCTGACTGGAGGCAAGAACGTCGTCCTCATGATGAACTATCTTTCCGTCTGTATTAATTTTTGTTTTTGCTTTTATTTAAATTCTCCACATCCCAGTAAAAAAGTTGCTTCCAATAAAGCAGGTTTCTACTATTATGGAACAAAAGTAGCGCTGACAAACCTGCTGATATTGCTGCTGATTTTTGTATGGCGAGTTCCCAGATTGGAGTACTACATTTTTGCTCACAAAAGCGCTTTTGAAGCGCTGAAAATCATCAACATTTTCAGCACTAAAACTGAAAATATATGAAAAAAATGGTTCGATGTGGATTGGCGTCGTTAACGCTATTTTTAATTTCTCTTATTTCGTTTCTTTATTTATTTTTATTAATTTCAAATTTATACTCCCTGTTTTTTATTTTAACTTCCTCTAGTATCGAACTAAGAACCTTCAGGTTTGAAGTCCAACGTACCAATCACTCGACCAAAAACACTGTTGCAAAACGGCACCAAGAAACTCAAATAAACTTACTCTTCATTCTCGCTTAAAAACCTGCTTTGGATCAGCAATATAAAATCAGCTTTTTTGTATAGCTTGTATACGAAGCTTTTGTATAAGTAAAAAGCAAATACTTTTCTCGCATTGTTGTGACGCTATGAAATCAGCTTTTGAACAAGCTCATATTTTAAAGCGAGTTATAAATCGCTTTATTTCTTTAGTGCTTCAAAAAACATGAAAATGTTTTACTGGGATGTTGATCCCAGTAGTTGGGTAGTAAGGGAATGGAAAATCCACCCAGTGACGGCGTAAGCTGATAACATGAGGCATTACAACCGGTCCGTTTCCCGGCACCGGCGGGAGATTTTAGCGATTAGTCATTTTTAGGGTTCCGTACACCAAAAGTTCGAAGGATCCCTATTGTTTTCGCTACGCTGTCCGTCTGTCTGTCGGTCCGTCTGTCTGTCGCAGGCTGTGTTCTTGGGAAACGTAAGAGCTACGGACCTGAAATGTTCACAGAATATGTAAAACTTTGGCCGCTACAACAACAAATATATGCCAGGTGAAAATTAAAGGATGTTCTAAAGCTAGCAGCTAGCTAGCTAGAAAAATGTTGAAATACTAATGTAATATACAGACACTTATAGGCAGATTTTGTAAAAAAAATGTTTTCTAAACGTTTGAAATTTTTATGAAAAGTAACGCAAATGCGTTTCAAAATAATTTTTTTCCATACAAATTTCAAAACGCAAAAAGCGCTTGTATTTACAAAATCTGGCCTTTATATATAGACACTTTAAATTTTCAAAGTTAGTCTTAATTGGTGTAGTCTGTAGAATCTATTCTTACCAATTATTCCACACCAATTCGTAACACACATATTTTTTATTTTTATTTTATTTAATTTTTTTTTATTAACAAACACGACCCGCGAAGCGATCAGTTTGTCCGCGGAAACACACCCAGGGTCTTTGGCGGGAATCGAGTCCACGACCTCTGGACTGACAGGCTAGCGTCGCTACCACTAAGCCACAGGGGCGCCCTACTACTCCCTACGATATTTAAAACAATAAAAATTAAAGGGTGTTCTATCAGTTAATGTAATTTTGACTATGTAATTCAGACAATTTGATGTATCTTGGAAACCGTAAAAAGTAAAATCTTCAAATTTTAAAAAACAATAAAACTAAAAAATTCCAAAATTAAAAAAACGTCAAAACGAATAATCTCCAAAATGAAAAAAGCGCTTAAAGAAAAAAAAAAACACCAGTATTAAAAAAATCGATAAAACGCAAAAAATCGCCAAAACAAAAAATATCGTAAAAAAACTAAAAAGCGAAAAAGTCGTCTAATATAAAAGCACTAAAAACAAAAAAAAGTCGCTAAAACTAAAAACACTGATGAGACGGTGTGACAACCTGTCAAAATCACTACTACTAATCGGTTCTGCTAATCGGATTAAATATTCGAACATTCCACTCTTAATAATAATTTGAATTTACTTCAATTCAAATAATGAACTAAAAAGCCGAAAGTTCAGACTTATAAATAAATAAATAACGTTAAAAGTTTATTGTAACCAAAAAAAATCATAAAAATTGCAAGAAGTCTTTGCATTAGCAGTAAGTTCAAAATTTAAATTGGTTGAATTTACATATATTATTGTTTTAACTATATGAAGATACTTGTGTGAGAATATCTGTAGGTAGGAGGTAAACTACACCTAGTAAAATTTTTGCAAATAAAATTTTTTATATTGTTGAAATCAGAATTTGTTCCCCTCTATCGATAGGTGAAATCCAGTAAGCCCTATGTTTCAACGAGTAGTAGTACTGCTCAAAACCATCTGGGAGGTAAAGAACAGCAAGTGCCTTTTAATATGTAACGGTTTTATTATATGACGTAATTTTATTAAGGTTGTAAATATAAAAAAAAATTATAGTTATTTAAAATATTTGGGGTAAGAACCATTTGGGATTGTAAACATATTTTTGCGGTCCTCTGCAAAATTTTCAATATGTGACTTGGTGTAGTTTACCTCCCATCTACAGATATAACTAATAAACTAAAAACTACTGATAAGAACCAAAATGTATAAGAAAATGTATTGCATTCTGCTAGTCTATAATATAATAAAGTTCTGTATTCTATCAAACAAGCTCCACGTTAATTTAAGAACAAATGAAAAATAATTTTCTTAGTACAAATTTAATACGAACTCAACAACAAAATATTAAAATACTAGAATAAAATACACGTTTCAAATTATTTTATGCTCTGAGATTTTCTCCGTTTATCATTTCTAAATTTCTAATTAAATATTTCTGTTGTCTTTGCTCTTAATTTATTTTCATATTTCACACGAACTTGCACCGACCGCACCATAAACAACAAATCGTTTCCAAAAAAAAATTTATTAAAACCAACAAACAGAAACAAATATTTTCACCTTGGGACTTAAATAAACCGAACAGAGATAATATACACAACAATGATAAAAATGGAAATGGCAACACGAATAGCAACGTGAATAATAACAACAATAACAAGATTAATGAAAGTTCTGAAGACACAATAGACACAGATGATCAAGATGATGCCTTCCATCGTTGGCTGACATCCACAGAAACAAATAATAAAAATAATTTCACTCTAAATGATGCAATTATTCGAAGAGATGGTGATGGTCTTGACGTTGCTGCTATTGGAAGTGGTTTAGATGCCAGCAATAATGTGGATGATAGAAATTATGAAAATATTAACTGGGAAACAGATACAGGACTTGCAATGTTAAAAACTAAAACAAAGGCCGCAATGAGACCCCTGATAATAAAAGAAGGAGCAGCACCAACAGCCATAAATGCATTTAACATGACAGAGATAGCAGCAGGTGGAGAAACAGCAATTTATTATGAAAATATTCCAAAGCCAAAATATGAACAAAATTTCAGTGAAAATAAAATTTACAATAACAACAGCAACAACATGAGTAACAGCAATGGAATTATTAATAACAATAGAAACAGCAAAAGTAACAACAACAATAACTCACTATTCAGCAGCACTGATTATCAAAATAATAATAGCAACAATAATAAAATGGGCAGCCCAACCAGCAGCAGTGTAGGAGTCACAAGTTCGACTACCAGTAATGAAGATAATGGTGTTGCTAGTGTTGTAAATATTGATATAATGCTAACAGCATCATCTGCAGACTCCCAAAAGCAAATGCAGCCACAGCAAACGAATATTGAAACCACCAACCAACATCGACAGTTACAGCAGCAGGATTTTGAAAATGAAAAACAAATTGCTAAAACACAACTAAAATTCATACAACCGCAAGTTTTAATTTCTAATACAAATAATGTTGAAAATAACAATCCTTTGTACTCAATAATAAATGACAATACCAGGAACTTCAGTGCAAGCAGCAGCAGCAGCAATAATAACAATAAAATTATAACCAACATTGTTGGCAATGATTTCAATATACAAGACCGATCACAAATACAAAATGTGGGTGTCAACTTCTCAAGCATCAACAACAACAATTTTACTAAAAATAATGCCAGCAGGCAAAGTGTATCAAGTAGTAGCGATAGTTTTAAATTTAACCATATATCGGCGGTGCTGTCACAACCAAATGCAACATCAGCAACTGCAACACCGCCCTCACTAAGCACAACTTTAAGTCCGGAACGCCAGTGCAATGTAATGGGTAAGTAAATTTGGTTTTTAAATAAATTTAAAAAACAAATTTGTATTTAAAGCTGCTGCTGTAATATTATCCAATAATCCTGACCGTCCAATAACACTATGCAACAAATTTAAACTTTTGTCATTACCTTTAATTACCACAATATTTTGTTGATGTGTTATGGTCCCCTAACTGCAGAAACAGTCGAAATTATAATTTCTATGGATGCGTTTTTTTTAATTCTTTCTAAAATTTTTTAAGAGACTGCTACACCAATTTCATGATAACTTCTAAACGGGTTACCCAATTTCCTTGAAAAAGATACTGAAAACTTCGAATAAAATTACTTTTAAGCCGTTATTACATATTTTTTTTAGATAATAAATGGTTTCAGAACTATTCAGAAAAATTGAAAAATATATGTTTTTTATGCAATATTGGACATTTTTTATTATTAAAAAAATTTATAAAAAATCGAAAAGGGCAAACACTTACCAATTTTATTGACTGATCATGAAGCCACATATATTACAAATAAAATAAGTATAATTTCATTCAAATCGATGCATAAATAATGATATATATCATAATAAAGTGAAATCCCATGATTTTCGCTGAAATTGCGAATATTTACACTGTACAACAAAATAATTTTTTTTAATAACAAGGTTTTTACAACTGATTCTGGTAGAAATCACCAAAATAATAAATACGTGTAGCAGCGTTTTTGAAAACTTACATCTGGGATTTCTTTTAGGGGGGGCTAAATTCCACCCCCCACATTTTGTACATAGTTATACTGAACCGGCATAGAATATCTTATAAGACTTGCGTTTAAGACGTATGATGTGTTCGACACTTTTATGAAAAACACCACGAGGAACATTTGTGTAAAACTATTAAGCCCGCTATTACGCCTGTGAAGGGGAGTTTTTTGCCCCTTAATTGTTTATGAGCCAAAAAGACCCATACTCCAAAGAGCTAGAGGGTTAAAATGTTCAACAAAAATGGTAATCGTGCTATTTTACGTAGAAATGCTGAACACATTATGTACATTAAAAGTAAGGGCAACAAGATATACCATGCCGAAGGGGGGAAAATTAAACTCCCCCAAAAATAAATCCCAGATGTAAATTTTCAAAACGCCGATACACGTATTTATTATTTTGGTGACTTCTACCACAATCAGTTGCGAAAAAATTGTTATTTAAAAACACTTGATTTTGTTCTACAATGTAAATATTCGTAATTTTAGCAAAAATCAGGTTATTTCACGTTATTATGAATTAAATCAATATTTATCTATCGATTTTCATGAAATAAAGGTTATTTAATTTGTAATATATGTGGCTTTATGATAAGTTAATAAAGTTGGTAAGTTGTTGTCCTTTTCGGTTTTTTATAAATTTATTAATAATAAACATTTTCCAATTTTGCATTATATATATATATATATATATATATATATATATATATATATATATATATATATATATATATATATATATATATATATATATATATATATATATATATATATATATATATATATATATATATATATATATATATATATATATATATATATATATATATATATATATATATATATATATATATATATATATATATATATATATATATATATATATCTCATCATTGCGATCTAAATAATACCGAAACGATTTAGTATATAAAAAAATGTTAGAATAGTTAAAATTAGGAACGATTTTCCGTCATCCCATGTCAAATTTGGTTTGTAAACAGATCGATTTTCCGTCATCCCATGTCAAATTTGTTTTGTAAACAGACCGGTTTCGACTATCTGCCATCTTCAGTGTTCTATTGAATACTAAACAAAATTTAATTTCAAGTTTTTTAGTTTTCCTCGGTATGGAAATTGCGTAGACTTTTTCCAAGTAATGATAAAAGCGGTGGAGCAACTCTTCCAAAACTAGATTTTTGGCAAAATTTGGGTAATTTCACTTTAGTTAATAAAATCAATATTTATCCATCGATTTTCGTCAAAGAAAGCTTATTTTATTTTTGGTATATGTGGCTTTATGGCGAGCGAATAATAATGGTAACATTTTGCAATTTTCGATTTCTTATAAATTTTTAATAATTAAAAATATTTCGATTTTGGATTAAAAAACATATATTTTTCATCATTGTGATCTGAATAATTTTGAAACCATAGAGTATATAAAAAAAACAAATACTACAACGGCTTAAAGGTAATTTTATTTAAAGTTTTTTTTTGTGGTTTTTGTAATAAAATTGGACAAGCCGTTCATAAGTTATGATACAATCAGTGGAGCAGTTCCAAATTAAAAAAAAAAATAATAGAACAAATGATTATTTTTACGTAATTTTATTTTGAACTGCATAGGTATAAGTCTGAAATTTTATTATTTCGGCTTTTTAGTTCAATATTTGAATTAATGTAAATTCAAATCATTTTATTCAGAGTGGAGTGTTCGGCAAACTAAGTTGAGTCGCAATAAAAATGAATGCAAGAATTTGCATAAAAAAATATTGTATTCTATTTTGGTAAAAGTGAACAAGAACGCTGATGAGACGGTGTAGCGGCGTGTCGAAACCAGTAGTACTGATCCGTTCTGCTAATCTGATTTGAATATTCCAACACTCCACTCTTAATAAAATAATTTGAATTTACATTAATTCAAATATTGAACTAAAAAACCGAAATAATTAAATTTCAGACTTAAAAAAAATTTATAAATAGAAGATAAAATTTTTACTGTTTTTGTAGTTAGGGGACTATAACACATCAAAAAAAAAAATAGTGGCACTCCTGAGGATTTTTTCTTATTGCATAGTGTAACATTCCCTGGCCAAATTCCCAAATTCTTTCGCTATTGCATACACATCACAAAGATTCGAAGCCTTAAGAAAACCCTGCGACTAAATACTGCTGATTCGATTACAAAATAATATTAACTGTTTTAAATTTAGCTTTAGGCCCCTTTTTTAAACATTAACAAAACTTAAACTTTAAAATTGTACAAAACATTATTGAAGAAGTGGCTTGGATTTTAACAGCCTGTCCCATAATATGAAAAAGAAAATTTTTTTCTTATATCTATTATGAAAACAATAATATAAATATACAAGAAAAATTTTCTTATGAAGATTGTGGGACAAGCAGCAAGAAAATTTTAATAACGTTTTTTAACTTATATGAATTAATTACAAAATGATAATCATAAATTATAGAAAATATTTAAAGCTTTTAGAAAAAAGTTCCTAATACGCTGTTGAAATATATGATGAACTTCAGAGTGCCAAAGTCGGTCAATATCCCAACAGTATAAGACGTGCGTCACTAATAGGGGTCTTAGACGCTGAGTTTTTTACATGTTTGTTCAGTCTTGAGTATTTAGTTTATTGGTGAAGGGTGTAGAAAAACAAACGGGGTAGGAAAAAAAATCTTGATTTGTGTTGTCATGTTTGCTTTTGACATTTATTTTTAAACTCATTTGTATTTTTATTTTTGTCATACTAAAAGCTAGATTTTATTTCAGTTCAAAGAAAATTTTACAATTAAACTTAAAAAAGTTAAGGTAGAAAGTCATAGTGTAGATGTGTATAATTTTCAATAGCAACTTTAAAAGGAAAAGAAGTCTTATCTGAAAACTCAGCGTCTAAATCCCCTATAAGTGCATATCGATGTTTTTCAGAGGTTCTATTATCGACGGCCTATATTCAAGTACCTCTATATTCGATTTTGACCAAAATCACCTTTTGATGGCAAAGTATTGCGTAAAATAAAGTCGCATTTATGGTATAAGCTTTAAAGTAAATTTTTTTTAATTACTTATTAATTTGTTGACCTTTTTATTATAAATGTTGAAATTTTCTTTTGGCTTGAGGTCCTTTTTATTTTTAAAATTTTTTCGCAATTTTTTACGAAGGTAAAATCCTCTGTCTCATAAAATATTATTTAAATTACAAATATTATTTAATTAACAAAGTGAAATCAACGGATTTTATTGGATAATCTCGTGGGATTAAAACTTGCAAAAATTGTAAGGAATGTCAAGACCTTGCGAAAATTACAAAAATTCGCAAAAGCTTCCTTATATATAAAATATTACAATGTTACGATTGATTAAATGCGGCAATAATGTGAGGCTGTTTGAGGGTGCTGTTGGCTGAGTAGTTCGCACGTTTGACTACGAACCCTGAGGTCTTGAGCTCAAGACTAGTT
The DNA here is from genome assembly GCA_956483635.1 of Panzeria rudis. NCBI lineage: Eukaryota > Metazoa > Arthropoda > Insecta > Diptera > Tachinidae > Panzeria > Panzeria rudis. The sequence continues at coordinate 94,551,916 of OY101450.1, read as the reverse complement.
TCAGGCAAGCCAACAACATCATGCATTTTTTGTTGTGCATTGGTGTGTTATTGTGTTGGTTGTTGTTGTACTGTTAAAGTGATGAAGGCATGAAGTGACCACTTTGGCAGTACCGGCAGCGATTAATACTAACATATCCTAATGTACTTCGCAGAACCCTCCTTCATCGGTATTGCATCAGAACCGTCGACGAAGTAAAAACACTAATAAAGTGGCTACACAACTTAAACAACTCAATGCCTGTACTTGACACCAGAGGGGCTTGCAAGACTGCTCTAAGAAAAAAGCGCAATAGCAGGGTTGTAAATTAATTAAACTTCTATCTCTCTCCCACTTCACCACCTGTTCTCTCTACACCATTCCTTGCTCAAAGAAGGTAACACATTAATTAATCAACTGGTAGGCATTAATTGTCTGATTGTGTTACTTTTCTTTGAAAATAAAAAAACTATAAACCTTGGAAAAATAACGCCTATCGCGAAAATAGCGAAAATTCGCGAAAAATTTTAAGACTTTAAACAAGCCATAATTTTGATTAAAGATAATTAAGTATTTAAGAAAAAATTGCGAAAATGGCGAAAATTCGCAAAAACTTGCTAACAGCGGCATGATAACAATGTCTCTAATATAATTCAAAAATCGTGTAAGCTGCAAAGAGCCTAAGAACTTGCAAAAAGTCGCTCCTATCCCGAACATTGCAAAAATTCGAGATATATTGCAACATCGGAAATAAGCTCTAACATATATTGGAAACCGCCAGAGCTGCATGTTCACGAAAAAGTGCTAAATAAATATATTTAAGAAATAATACTGTAAAATCTCAGAAAAAATTGCTAACATCGCGGAAATTCCAATGTATAGTAAAGGTTTTTGAAGTCACATTTGTTTGAATTTGTTTTTAAATTTTTTTAATTTTTTTGTTTGATTTTCAAATATTCCAGCACAATATTTTAATATAAAATATATGTTTATTTTTTCTTATGAATTACACAGAAAAATTATGTAAAAAGTTTATAATCTATTGTTCATATATTTGATTAATTTATGAATAGGAAACGAATTATTTCATTCGCCGTATGAATTTAGTTTTAAATAAATAAATATACCTTTAAGAAATATATTATTTGAAATATTGTCATAATTTATTTGCTGGTCTTTAAGCATTGTCGATATGCAGCATTTCATTGGTGATTTACCAAATCGTCAGTAGACTTCAAGCACAATCTTGCAAACTTACAAATCCTTTATCTTATGTACAGACTTTCAAAAACCATTTGAGAATTCACAAATATGTAAATGATTTTCAAAAATAAGCATAGTAGGCTTTGAAAATTATACAAAACCCAGCAAATAATTTATATTCGATATTTTTCTATATCTTTATACAATTAGAAATCCATTGGATAACAATAAAAGTGCAAAGTGTCGCTTAAGCTAAAATTCCTTTTTCAAGTAGAGTAAAGGCTCAAGCATATCAATGAAACAGTTAAATAACAGCTTGCTAAGGGTAATAATAACTAAAAATACTTCAGCTGTAAAATTTACTTTTTGGCGCTAAAGCTTTTTAGCGGCTATGGCACGATATATCGAAAACATTATACATGTGAACTGTAATAAATTCAAAATCAAATGTGTGTTCTGAAAAAATATTGAATTCGTATAAAAATGTTTTGAGCGTTACGTAAAAAAAAATGTTTTCAATATAATTTATCTATAAATTTTGGGATGTTAAAAAGATTTAAAAGTGGCTAAATGATAGAAAAGTTATAAAGAACATTCTCTGTTTAAAAATTTCTGGTTTTCTTTGAGAAAATTTTACTTCTTTCGCACTGTGGGTTGTTACATTTTCGAAGAGTGTATTAGATAGGTCATACTTTACTACAAAGAAATTATTTGAAAATGACATAACCTTTGATATGCTTGGTCGATTTTATTAATACAAGTCTTATTTGAAAGAAGTGCTACGATTCTTTTTGCTAATGTATAAATGTATGTAAAGAATTATCTTTATATATACAATTTTTTATTTTTCCATGTGAACCCATGTCCAAATTGAAAAAGTGATCGACTATGACTTTTAATTTCGCCCTGCGATTATTATAATTTTTTGATTTTTAGAGAGTAGATGTATAGTGTTTTCAGACCCTATACAAATTTTATTTTTTTTTTTTTGGTTTATTTCTTTCGCAAAAATCATTCCTGGAACAACCACGAAAGCAAATGTAACGCTCAAGACATTAAAATGTTAAAAACTCGAAAAATATGGTTTTATTTGAGAATCCTTTGAATGAGGCGAAAACTATAAGATTAATCCTAACTCCTCATATATATACATATTAGTTGCAGTGGCAAAAAGAAAACACACAGAATGTACGTTTAGATTCTAAACTTTAGAATGACAATCAGCCATGTATCTGCAGCAGCCATCCTCACTTTAATGATTATAATTCCATTCCTTAAACACAATTATTATTAAAAAATATAAACATTACAGACACTTAATAAAAATGTAATTTAATTTCTCGCTTTATGTGTTGAAATAATTTATTGCTCAGAGCACTTTCATTCCTCACAAATACTTTTTATAGATATTAAGCTTTTCTAATTTATCAGACAAGCGTTTCAATAGCAAATTCCGATAAAATGAAATAAAACCTGATTATGGCCTAAAAGCACACAAACTAATATTCAAGTCCTTAAATACAAGCAAAATACATGAAAATAAACGATGCCTTTAAGGCTTCAGTGGCTCTTTTCAACCTCGCACGTTCAACACAAATTGTTTGTTATTTGTTTTCCAAACCAACAATTAAGTCAACAACATTCCCTTAGTCAGCGAGTCAGTCATTCAGTCGTTAAGTCAAATCGTCATAAGCCATCAGCGAACCAAGAGCAAAAGTTGTTCATTGTTTTCAACCTTTTAAAATTTTTTTAAAAAGTGTAACGAAACAAAAAGAAAGGGGGGAAATGAATGAGTGAGTGACTTTATGAAACAATGTATGCTAATTTTATAACGTGTTTGAAATGTTAAATAATTCTCAAAAAACCTAAAAACAAACAAAAAAAACATTTGAAAAATCTTGTAGTGGAAGCAACGTTTTCTGAAGAGGCTGGCAGCAGGTTGCCTGTCGAACAGAATTTACTTACATCTTAATGTTTGTGTTGTAGTATATGTAGTGTTGCATTTGTTCTATTAACCCAAAAAAACAACAGCAACGGCACAAGAAAAAGCAAACAAAAGGAGTTAAATTTTACGTCAAAAAGTTTTCTTCGAGTGTTGAGTGTGATGTCGTTTGTGAATGGGTAAGTAATTGCGCTCTCATTTACGCTGCCCGCTAGTTCATTCGGAGAAAAATCATCCCATATTGTCATTGGCATTTGCACTACAAATATTTGCACTATTTAAATAAGTGGCGACCATTCTCTCAATTTCTAATGCACTCTTGCATAGGCTGTTCCAAGGTGGATTTATACAGGTGATATTATAAGCACAGCTGTTCTACTTTTTTCCGCAAATTAGATGCTCGTATGTCAAAATTTGTATACGTTGACATATGGGCTGAGATGACAAATGTTATTGTAATGTTGTAGTTGTTTTAGAATCAACACCACCTGATAAAATTAAATCACCTTGGGCTGTTCTTTACCTTCAATACACGTGCACTGTGTGTGAGACTCACAGCCTATGTATTTAACCGCTAAGCGCATACACCAACACATCTTATGATGGTGTATGTTTGGACATCACTCATTTAAATTATACATATATCTTACTGATCTTACAGGTCGCTTTAGAATGGACTTATTAAAAAATAAGTGCCTTAAAGCGACATTTTTCTCTGTATAGAAAAAAGTAAAAACAAGATTCAATTAAAAAATTAATCAGTATTCAGTCAATCCCGAAATTTGTAAACTTCTTTTAATTGAAAAATTTAATATAGGTGGAGTTCACGTAATATTCGGTAACTGTTTACTCGTTAATTGCTAAAATTTTCCATAAATTTTGTTGCTGTAAAATTTATTTTAAAAAAATTTTACAACTAAATTAGATTTTCGTTTTTTAAACCAAACACTTTTTGACCCAAATACACTTAAATTCAATATGATGACTATTTTATCAGTTCTTAAGAGAATTGGAAAAATTATCGTAAAGACAATGTGCGTAAGCAAATTTCTTTTATAAATCCTTGTCCGCGTTTAGAATGTTTTTGGAATAAAAACAGAACACATTTGAAGAAATGATTTCAATATTTTAAAATCAGCTATTATCACACATGTCACAGAATACAATTCGGATCGGATGTGGTTTCAATTCCGCAAGTTGCTTCTTCAAAAAATGAAAATTTTCTTCGTAATCAAACCACTTTTATATTTCAAAGTGGAATAGAAAAACACTTTTCTATTGACTTCATTTGCAGTAAATACTAAAAACGTGCATACTTTTAGGAGTGTCAAATAAATATTTGGTCATGATTTTCCATGTTAATAAAAAAGCTCAATGTGAGCTTTACATCTAAAAAAAAGAGTAAACAAACGCCTCAAGGTGTAAAAACTTTATCATTGTAAAAACGAAATATAAAATAAACGAAATCTAAAGCGCCAAAAATCTACTTTTTCGGAATGACAACTACGGATCAAAACCAATCCGAACGGAATCTGTGACACGGCTCTTAGACTCCGTTTATATTGTATTTCGTTTTTACAATGATAAAGTTTTTAGACCTTGAGGTATTTGTTTACTCTTGTTTTTATATGCGAAGCTCACATTGAGCTTTTTATTAACATAGAAAGCTCATGAGCAAATATTTATTTGGCGCTCCTAAAAGTATGCACGTTTATTAATATTCACTGCAAATGAAGTCAGTAAAAAAGGGTTTTCCAATTCCACTTTGATATTTAAAATAGTTTGATTACGAAGAAAATTTTCGTTTTTCGTTTTCTGAAGAAGCAACTTACGGAATTGAAACCACTTCCGATCGGAATGGTATTCTGTGACATGGCTGTATATGTTTCCCGTTTACTTTGTTTTAAAGTTTTTTTTCATCTTGCTTATGAATAAGTGTTGCTGCAGACAAGTGCTTGTGAATAGAACAAGTATGAGGTAGCAATTATACACAGTTCTCAATCACTATGGAAAACATTTCTGAGTTCTGAGAAATGTGTTTCTTATGACATATTCTTCAATGATAAGTAATGACACTGAACAAGACTGTAACGACGACCAAAAAGACTAATTTCTAATTAGTTTTATTAAAATTGTAACCTTTCGTTTAATTTTTATTTTTCTTCACTCAAATCAAATAATGAAAATTAATGAAAATATGGTAACTTCCCAGCAAAAACTTTGCTTACTGGTACGAAAAAAAGTATATGAAGATTTTAGTCTTAACTACTTACAAATTGACTCGATAACTACTTATTTTAGTTTGAGAAGTCCAAAAAAAGGGGTACACCTTACAAATGTATTTACATTCTCACAGCAATTAACTAGTTATTATTATTGGCTTACTTGAAGCTAAAAAAATAACTTACACACATTATATTTTATTTATATTTATTTTATTTTTTTATTTTTTTGACACATCTGGGATACGAGAACCTGTGTTCGTTCCGATTTGAAGACAAGAACTTTACCCACTCAGCTAATGTTGACTTATAAGCTTAAGCGACAAAAATTAGGTTTCATATACAAACACATGTTGACTTAAAAAGTGGTTGTCTTCTTATTTTATTTATAAATATCACCAAATTGGAACTAATTTCAGATAATGAGAAAAATACGTAATCATTTTATTAAGACTAAGTAGTAGTTCTAATTTGAAGCATAGTAATAAGATAAATAAGATAATTTGTAACATATTAATAAAGTACTACCGATTACAAAATTCACAAAAGTTCTTGCGGGGTTTTTTGTGAGAGTGAGACTTTTAAAACAAAAGCAAATGAAAGTACGTTCTAAAAACAAAATAAATTCTATTTAAAAACTGCTACAGTTGACGTATTTAAAATGTCAATTTGTATGAAAAAGCACGTTGCGCCGGAGTTCTGTTTCATCATTTACTCTACTATTTTTTGTTTTTTTTTTCTTTTTATTTCAAAATAAAATTCAAACAGCGGGAACAAAAAATGGAATTTTCTTTGCAATTGCCCCATATAGGCAATAATTGTTAGGGATATCTGATGCAGAGTTTAGTTGTTTCTGGGCTATGTGTTTCTTTACAGAAGTCAAAAAGTAGAAATGGATATTGTCTCCAGCTTGGTTGTTTATTCACATCTCTATCAAGCGTTTATCTTAGCTTCGCTAATCCAGGTAAACCCTAGCTATGTCACCAAACTTTTTCTTCGAATTCGTGCCTATTTGCATTTGTAAATACATACACATACTTTTATATATTTTTCAAGCAAAGCTTCTGCTATTACTGTTTATTTTTGTGGTATAAATATATACATAACAATATTTTGTATATATTTTTTCAATTCACACGAAAAACATAACACTGATCACTGAGTCCAAACCGTATCCATATAGGATCGTAAATATATAAATTATAGCTGTTTAAAAAATTTACAGCCACATTCATAAAAAAAAGTTATTTTAGGTTTAAGACTCACAATTGTTATTGAACAGATTCACGCTAAAAACTGTTTAATATAAAATTGTATTCATAAATACTACAAAAGATATTGTGTATTTTAAGCAATTTTAGGTTTCGATACTGGCAACACCACCATATTTTGTAGTTAGTGTTGCAATAAAAATAATATAATTTCATCCGGATATTGAAATAAATGAATAGTTTTTTATTGTTTTCCTGTAAGTTGAGTTTTTTTGAACTCTCTTTATAATATATTTCTGAACTTATTAATACAAGTTTTCTATGAAGTGAAATCAAAAAAGTGAAATGATTACAAAAGAATTCACACGACTCTTTATATCACGTAAGAAAAAGGTACTCGAATAACGAGCCTATTTTCATTTCTGTTGGCTGTTTCTACATCACTAACATCTCTTTTTGCTTTTATGTGTTTTTATGGTGTGTTTTTTTTTTTTTTTTTGTTAATTTTGTTGCGAATTTTGTTTACCTTAAATAATTTAGTGGCATATTCTATCAAGTTAAAAAAAACATACTTAAACGCTTATAGCCAAGACTTCAAGCTTTAATTTAAAGCATATCATGTATGCTGAATTTGCAAAGATATTTCAAGTTAAAATTGATATTTCGATGATATGAATTTATTGAAGGTTTATAGTAGGTGCATACCATCTTTAAACCTATTTTAAAATTTTCTTGTAATATACATTTATGAATGCAATTTTATGAAATTTTGCTTAAAAGTAATTTATTACCCTGTTTTAAATATTTATGAATATGGCTGTTAATATTTACATTTGTAAATAGTGCCCAAGTTAGGGTTAAGTACGAAAGATAAATAGTGTATGGCACGATATCCTGAAGGACACCAACACATTACTCTGGACGCTAGCTACATACAGTTACAAGTATAAAAAAGATTTAATACAATTATTAGTAATTTGGAGCAGTTAACTATTTCTGACTCTCTTTCGTTCTCTGAACGGACGTGTAAAATAGCATTAGATACTCGATCGATAAGATCTCTTAGCAATTTTATTAAAACAGCTGTATCCTAGACAATGTTAATGCCATGGCCCTCAAAAAATAAAGAAGTGGATTAAAATTTTTTTCAAAATACTCCTTGTTGAACTTATTTTTGGATAAAACGTTCGCAATGGCGTCAGTGCATATGAAAAGTGATGCAATGTTTTATCATATTAAGATTAGTGCGAGGTAAATAATATTCTGGACTTCGAACAAAAAAGGAAGAGGGACCATTCATTGTACGGTAAAAGAAGACCACTGGTAATTGTAAGGCAGTATAGAAATCTGATTATGGATAGAAACGTACAAAACGAATTTGTTGAAATTGAGTTCAGAATTTCCTTTTATGATTTCAGTAATATCCATATCGAAGGGGTTGAAAAGATGTATCTAATCCGCCATTTTGTGGTGTCTACCATTTTGGATTTGCCATTTCTTTCATTGCGTACTGTATTCTACTATTAAATTCCGTTCGCTTGATATATAAACTGAGAGGTTTGTAAACAAGTAACTAATCTACAATTTTGTGGCTTAGACTTACTAACAATAATACTGAATACACACAATCGTGTTGTTATCAGATTTAAAGGTGTGCATTAAATTGCACATTAATCATTAAAGAGGAATTGAGTAAAGTTTCAAAACCAATGCAAATTAATATTATTTTCAAAGGCGTGGCCCTGCCCATCATTCTAATCATATATTTATATTGTCATTAAAATTAAAGGTGTTTACCAAATTTTAGATCAACAAGTCTATAGGAAGGGGAACAACTAAATATTACTTCTTATGGGCATGTTGCAACCCACATTTCTAATCACAAAATTGTCATTAAAAGTAAAAGGGCTTGCCAAATTTCAGAAGAACAGTGAAGAATTAATATTGTTCATAACATGTCTAAGTCTTTTGAAAAAATTTTTAATTTCTCATAGAGGATTGAAAACTCAATAGGAAATATTTTAAAACTTGCACTTTTAGGAATACTCTGATTTTTAATTAAAAACTGAAGGGCTTTTGAGCTCTTCTGAAAAGCACCGATTTAGACATAGTAGAGATCATATGATATTGTTGATTACTTAAACATATAACAGTTCTTAGCTTATTGGAGTAAAAATATTATATTATCGTGAACTACAGGGTATGTACAAATTCAACACAAATTACATTGAAATGTATGTCTCTACTTCAATGCTAATGCAACGTTAATTTTAAAAATATAACCTAAGCCGAAATAAGATGACCTTTGTCTATATAAGTCGAGCATTAGAATTATTTTTTCAATCAGGCTATTTAAATAGTTTTCCTTTACACTGGAACGACAAGCACACTTCAAAAGGATAATAATAATCAACTGACTAATCTTTATAAGAATTATATACTTGTTAATAATATATGTACATAGCATTTCACTGGTTTGTGTTGTGATGATAAAAAGGCTCCTGTTAAATTATACATCCATGCAGTAAATAGTCTCATATTTCTTTCGCCTTCGATAAATTTGTCACTAAAATTAAGCAAAGCATACAAATTTATTGAAGATATATTAAAGAAAACAGCCACAAAATTTTGTTAACTTTCAATCTCTTTTGAAAACAACATAACATTACACACCTTTGAATCACCCCCTTTAAATGTAGGGTATTAAAATAACAAGAAATAAAAAAAATATACAAATTACTCTTCGTATGTTGGTCTATTGCCAAGTATTTTTAAATACATGCAACTGTGCAAATATATGTGGACTTGCACGGGTGAGTGAGTGATGATGTATCACCCAGATTTTCTAGTATTTTGTTTTGCCTTAAGCTTTTCGTTCATCAACAATGTTGAAGAGTAAGGAAATGGATATGTCATGTAATTTTGCTGATGAAACAAGAGAAGGAAAGAATAATTTTATTTCTTATGCATACATCGATTTATTTGCTTTCCTTATTCTGAGCAGAAGACAAGAGAAAATACTTTTGAAAAAGGGTTCAATGATTTTATTTGTTTACATTTTTGTAAAGAAGTGATGCGAAAAGGGAAATAAATAACAGTGGGCTCAACAGCTGCTTAAAAAATATTTGTGCAAATTTAAAAAATTCAAAAAAGTTTTGAATTAAATATGTACATATGAAGTGGTTATTTTTGTAAAAGGGATTTAAAGTGATGGCGTACCGATTTGTTTGCACTTAATCTCTCAAAGTTGAATATATCGGACATTAAGAACTCTGTTGGCGGTATAAGTTTTACAAATATTTGGCCGTGTCACAGAGCTCAATTAATTTCGGAAACGGAATTCAACCTACCCAATTTTAGTAGCAGATGGTGTCTAAAAAAGAAAACTAAAATAGGCAAATATGTCAGATGTGTCCAGACTGTTCGCGGCACTATTATGCTGCGGTATGCTCCAGCTACGGCTTGACATATTAGGGTGGTTTTAATTCCGTTTCCGAACGGAATTGAACTCTGTGACATGGCCGATTATCCGATTTTAATGAATTTAAACTTTTGTGTAACGTCTAAAACTAGATAAAGAAAATATTGTTTACTTTTTCAATAGAACACTGAAGATTGCACATAGCCGAAACCGGTCTGTTTACAAACCAAATTTGACGTGGGATGACGGAAAATCGTTCTAAATTTTGATATATCCAAATTTTTGATATATCCTAATATGATATATTTGGCTTTGAATTTTTAAATTTTGGTATTTGGACTCGACCTTGTTCTCTATTTCGTCAATTAATTAATTAATATTTATCACAACAGTGCTTTGGTAATTCCACACATTTTAATTCCACATGAAATACAGAACATACCCGAATAATTCAAAAGAACAGGCCACAAAAATGACTGCAGTTGAAATTTTAAATCGATTAATGCACGCATGCTACATCCAGCATTGGACGAAAATGGTGAATTGAAGGTTTATCAAATTTCTCTCCAAATTACTTATTAGAAAAATAACATTTTCATATAGGGTTGCAGAAAATGCATTTTATATATCAGGATTGCAATTTCTACAGAAGTCGAACAGCCTGTAAGAAAAGCTATTAATAACACTATGCAACAAGAAAAATGCCAAGGAGTGCCACTGTTGTATTTTTTGAAGTGTTACAGCTGCTTAACCACAAAAATATTCGAAATTTTAAATTCTATAGATAAATTTTTTTTTATTTTTTTATTTTGCGATTTTTGAAGAGACTGCTCCATTGATTTTCTCATAACTTATAAAATGATTGTCCAATTTTATTACAAAAACTACTTAAAAACTTTAAATAAAATCTCCTTTAAGTCGTTTTAACATTGTTTTATCATGCACTGAATGGTTTCGGAATTATTCAGATCGCAATGATGAGAAATATATATATTTTTTTTATACAAAAATGATATAAAAATCGAAAGTTTAAAAATAATACCAGTTTTATTCACTAACCGTAAGTAGAAAAATAAAATAGATTCATATCGAATACAAATTATTTGCTGTGTTTTGTATAAGTTTCAAGGCCTACTATGCTTATTTTTTAAAATTATGTATTTGTAAATTCTCAAATGGTTTTTGAAAGTTTGTACATAAGATAACGAGCTTGTAACTGTTCAAACGTGTGTTTGAAGTATATTGACGATTTGGTAACGCACCAATGGAATACATATAAACAATGCTTAAACATCAGCGAATAAATTTCATTTATTTATATTCACCCTTATTGCGAATGTCAACGTCGCCACAAGTGACGTCGTTGGCGCAATAATGGCATTGCCGTTGTCAGTATTGCCGGATTTCGATAACAATTGACAGCTGCTTCGCATTTTAATAGATAACTTAAAGACAACATTATGTTAAATTGGCTCTGTTTTTGTCGAAACAATTTTTGGCAACGACTCTATAGAAAGTTTTAGCTGTCACGTTTATTTATTTGAAAAAGTATTTAAAATACAAAAAAAAATTAAAATAACAACCAACAAACAATCTGAGGAATTAATTCAACGGCTTGAAAGTAAACCAAGCCTAGCAAAAGGATTTCATAGGAGCAGGACTCCTAATAATTTTAAGAAAGGATTGGAATAAATTGAAATGAAATTGAATCTTTTGGACCACTAATTAGACATAGCGATGGTTGGCAAACGGTAAGCACCAGAAAATATATCGGCATATTAAATGTAAAAGCAGCGGCCTATCATAATCTTTAAAAATGTTGTAGGAAAGATAGGTAACTTAATAAAAAGGAAACTATTGTGAATATAAAAATGATTTTTTTTCTGGGTAGTATCATTAATAAAGTCTGAATTAATGATACTATGTTGAAAAAACATAATCACAATAGTTTTTATTAAAGTTTTTATCTACTGAAAATTTTAAAAAAACTGATGATAGGCACTATTGCATTTTATATGACGATATGCATCTAGCGAACGCTCCACAATCTTTGAGGATGACGGGGATGCCCGTTAACTTCCATATATGCTATTCGAGTGGAAGGAGCCAGTTCTAGAAACTCACTACATATTTGTGAAACACAATGCCAACCAAAAAGGATGTTGTTAATGCAGAAAAGAAAATAATGCAAAATGAAGAAAAAAAATTGATAGAAAGATAACACCAAGGAGAAGAACTTTTCAAAGGAGAAGAAGTCTTTATTTGTTTGCTGCACCACTAAAACTTTCACTTGAATACAACATTAAAAAAATTAATAGACCAAGCCAATAAACAAATTGAATAAACGTCAAAATAATAGCGATAATATTTATTTTCTGCACATTATCGATAACAAGTCAATGTCAACACAATACTTTTAGTAAATGCTGATTTGGCATTGAACTGACAACGACGACATATCGAATTGACAGCGACGAATGTATTGTGTTGAAGTCGACGTCGTCATTCACAATAAGGGTGATTGTTTTAAAATATAAAGATTTTTGTAACATTACAACATACTTGCAAAGTATATGTTTATAAAATGTGAGTGATATGCATACAAACACTTGACTTGATTTTGTAACGTATGGAAGAAAAGTTCACTTCTCCGACTCGCTTTGCAGAATAGCCACCATTAATTTATTAATTTAATCTTTGTATGTATTAAATAATTTTCTAATAACGCTTGAAATGGATTATACTTTCAACTTAAAAAACACTGTTTCTCAATTCTTGACGTAAACTGTAATTCAAGACTTGAATTAAACTCAAATTCAAGGTTCGAAATAAGCTGTAATTCAAGGCTTAAGTTAAGCTATTTTACAATTGTAATATTTTACTTGAATTCAAGTTCTAATATTATTGGAGAATGCTATTGAAATAAAGTATAACACAAATGTATTTTAATCTTTGAAACTAGAGTGTTTGACTTGAACATCAATTGTTTTACGCTTTATTTCAAGCAAAATTGCTTATTGGGTTTTAAGTGGACACGGAAACGACTTCAATATACTTATATAGAGTAATTAAAAGAAAAGTTTTTTAAACTTATTTTTTGTGCATAGATTGTTTTGTAATCGGATCAATAGTTTAAAGGTACAATGTTATTAATATTGTTTTTGCGATCGATCCCACTGTACGCCATATATTAGAGTATTTCTTACAGAAATAAAAATTTGGTTTTTTAAGCATTTAAGCACTAATACCTTTGAAACCCTCAGGCTATTTTATTGATTGCAAACTTTATACCCTTTTAATTTACACACGCGTGTATTGTATACATGAATAACTTTTTCTGGTATTGTGTATTAAATGTCTATATTTTTCGTCTATTTTTCGAATTGTAAATATTTTATTTTGTTTTTGTTCTTTTCAGGTACGCTATACAAAATAGGCGATATTTTGCCACAGGATACCGGAAATTGTTTGCAATGTATTTGTATTGATGGTTCAACATCGGACGACACACCCCGCGTAACCTGTAGTCCACATAATTGTCCGCCATTAGTGCTACCAGATTTGTTTGATGCCACGGGTTACTAAACTTTGCAAATGCCACTACAAACAAAACAAACAACAAATAACACACAAAAAATCAATGAACAAATCTCATGCATATGCATGTCTATAAAACAAATAGTCATTTACAATTGCATGAATTTATAGTCCATGACGTCGTCAATACCAGTAATACATACAACTAAAGTTTTGTACAGTTTCAAATAGTTGTCCCAGCCAATAACTTATCAACTTCAATTGCCATTTAATACAACAACAGCAATAGAACTAAGAGCAGAAATTCAAATACACCAAAATAGTCACGAAATCTACAGGATCTATTAACATCAATAACAGTCGAAGGTAGAGTAAAATTTTCCAATATTAAATTTAAATGCTCATGAATGCATTTTATTGCTTTTAAAGAAACAAATACAATGCAAAATCGGGAAATGGAAAAATATTTAGATTTTATGATTTATTACAAAATTTTTGTTTTGGTCTTTTTTTATTCTTTAGCTATTGTTGTTGGGCGTTCCAGAAAAATATTTTGGCATGGCCAACAGCTGCTTAAAGAGGAAGTAAAATATTTTAGTAATTTATTATTTTCACTATTGTTTTTGAAATGTTTGCATATGCTATGAAAATTCTTAATAAAGACATTTCCAATAAGGGCGGGTCATTCATGCAGAATTTTCAATACAGCGTTCTTTGTTCTCACACAGAGAACGTTTCAACGAAAATTGGCGGAACCATATCGCTCATTTGCTCTAACAATTTTATAACTCAAAAAATAATCATAATATATGTATCTTTCTTTATTTGAGGAAAAAAATTTATACAAATATTTTATTTTTTCAGTAACGGAATGTACTTTATTCAAAAAGTATTCCGTGCAGTAATTTTTAAGCGAATAAACATTTAAAACTCTAAGCAATCTTATTTTCAAATGATTCCAACATTCATTAAAAAAAACTAGATACACATTAATACAGATTTGTTTATTTGTGTATGTTATATGTACAATAATAAAAATAATACACATACAAGCAATTAAAATATTCTGCACATAAAATTAGCTGAATTTATAATTTAAAATAAATGAATATATATTTAAAACCGCACAGAAAAAACTGGGGGCCGAAATTAATGAAAAAATTTTTTATAGCAAATAGTTATAACAATTAGTTGATTAAAAAATTGTTGAAAAGAAAAATAAGCTAGTCAAAAAGCCTTTTTTATTTATTGCAACTAACAAATTTGATAAACCTTTAATTAGCTTCAAATAGTTTTGCCAATATAATTGTTAAAATAGCATTTCATTTTTCTCACACTGAAAAACTAAAGATATAAAATTGTGTACAAGGATTTTATCACAAATTAAAAATTATTTGATCGAGAGCATCGTTGGATTTACAAATAAGTTAGTCAAAAATTATCTCTTGGGGAAAACCAAGCAACAAATAATTTAATCAACTCTTAATTTGTTTTGACAGATAATATTGTTGAAAAGATTTTCTTAACAAGTAACCAGTGTTGCCACGACCAAAAATTTTGTTGAACTATAAGTTTGTAACCAAATGAGAAAAAAGTAAACCATATATATTTTTCTTCTAGCTTTTTTCGATGCACACGGGCTTGGACCAATGTGTGTTTTGATAGCCATTTTCATTATATTTTCATATTTTTATTTATATGGCTCTGTTTGCGTCAACTGTACACAAAACAAATTGGTTTTGTTTGTTTTCGCTCAAATTTTGCAAATATAGTCCTGGAATTTTTTCAGATTTTTTGTGATCCTAGTTTCGGAGTTATGCGGTCCTTAAATTTGGAAATATTTTATTTTTTCTTTTACATATTTTCAAAAGGTTGTAGCAGGCCAGGTATGATTCTCAGCAAAAAAATCATTATGTGCCAAATCTTTTTAAAACAAATTTTCGCCACGTTTTTCATACGTTACAAAACCACTTAACTTCTTTTTGCGAAAAAGAAGATGTTGGACCCTTTTAATGTTGGCTAAAATATTGTAATACATGTCTTGCCATGTGCCACAGATTCTCTGAAAATTTCTGGATGTGCCGTTCACTAGGAGCAGAGCTATCTTGAACTAAGTAGAAAAACCCAATGTTTCTGCTTTTTAGAAATTTCAAGCGCATGTAGCTATCTAGAGACTATTATAGCGAAAAAAATTTCATGACCTTCTCTCTTCCAAATCCTTCAAGGATTATGAAAACACAAAAATAATTGCGTAAAGCTTTGGATAGGTTACAGAACCGTTTAACTTAATTATTAAAAAATTAATATGTTGGGCCCTTTAAATTTTGGCTAAAACAAGCTATTAAAAATATAAAAAAACTAAATATTGACTTCTTCTGTGTTTTCATATTTATTAAGCACATCTCTGCACCCTGTGCACGGCACATCCTGAAGTTTTGAGAGAATCTTTGACACGTGTTAGAGTATGTAAAATAATTTTTTAGCCAAAATTAAAAGGGTCCAAATCTTAATTGTTGAAAAAAGTAGATCTGTAGCATATGCAAAACCTTACGAAACTAGTTTTATTTTTTTGTTTTCATAATCCTTGAAGGATGTGAAAGAAATAAGGTCACCCTAGATAGATACAAGCTCTTAAAATTTTTTTAAAAAAGGAAAACACATTGGATTTTTCTACTTTATGCAGGGTAACTCTGCTCCTAGTGAGCGGCACATCCTGAAATTTTTAGAGGGTCTGTGTTATGTGGTAAGACATGTAACATACTATTTTAGCTGAAATTAAAAGGATCTTACATCTTCATTTTCGCAAAATGAAGTTAAGCGGTTTAGTAGCATATGGAAAACGTGGAGAAAATTAGTTTTTAAAAAAGGTTTTATAGTCCTTGAAAGATTTAGACTCTAAATCTAAAAAAGATTTAGGTTCTAAATTTTAGAACAAAAAAGCTAATATTAATGATTTTTTGGCTGAGAATAATACTATGCCTGCTACAACCTTTTGGAAATATGTAAACATAAACAATGTATTGCCTTTATCGACTTTATCGGGCATAACAAGTCTAAAAAAAATTTTGGGAACTGACTTTTTGCCGAGGACCATATGTGCAAAATTTGAGCGAAAACAAACAAACAAATTTTTGTATACAGTTGACGCAAACACAACCATATATTAAGAAAGATTGTGAATTTTCCTATGCTAAAAACATTTATGAAAAATAAGCACTTATTACCAATGTTTCTGCTTTAGAAAATGAAATCAGCTATACATGTTCTGCCTGGCTCACGATGTCGACAAGTCGAGTTCGTTCTCATATTTATATTGAGAACAATAATAAAAAAATTAAATTTGTTTTTGTTTTCAATATAAATATGAGAACCAACTCGACTTCGTGAGCCAGGCAGTTATTTTTGTTGTATAGTAATAAAATAAATAGGCAATCACTTTTTAAGTTAACATGTGCTTTTTTATGAAAATAGTTTTTTGGCGCTTAATCTAATCAGCTGAGTGAGTAAATCACTTGTCTTCAAATCTGAAAGAGCACAGGTTCGCATCCCAGCTAATTATTGATTTTTAGATTTAATAAGTCAAATTTTAAGGCCGTAGCAAAGTATGTACACTTGTAAAGACTTCCCCTTATACATATTTAAAAAAAAGTTATCAAGTCGTATGTCAAATTATAAGTATTTGCGATATATAAAATCCTCATTCATTGTTGTTGCCTACCAGTAAGCTAAGGTTTTGGTGGATGGCATAGCTGATCAGGTATTTAATGCACATTATTCATATTATATATATATATATATATATATTGTTACGTTTTTAGTCCTTTACATAAAAACGGTTTTATTATTTTCACAGGATTCGTTGAATTGCAATAAAATAAAACACGGATATTTATTTTACAAATAAATTCTCAGTAACACTTTATTTATTACTTTAAAAACACGTACAACTAAACGCGATGTACACACTAACTATTCTTGGCGATGTTTACTCGTCTAAGTTTAAAAACACACTTATTCCTTATCGTCTGGCAGCCTCCCCTTATATAGTAAATTATAAAACCTTCTGGTAACTTCGCTAACTTTCTGGAATGTAGTTGTCTCTTTTTATCTTTAAGTATACGGCATGATCATTTGGTCTTGCTATAGTGTAGTGTATGTGCGTGTGTAGATGCATGAGATTTTTCTTCTGTTTGTTTATCTTCGCACACACACATACTCTAATGCTTGCAACTTAACAGATTACGCTGTCATCAAGTCTACATCTCTTGCAGTTTAAGTTTAATGTCACTGTTTGTAATTGCGATTAAGCAGTCTCGAATAATCTTGAAAGTTCTAGCTACCGTTTCCTGAAGATTCCGGAAACTTCCATTTTCCGTTATTTTGAATTCTATTGGCAGTTGTCGAGTGATGCCAAGTTTAATTGTGGTACTTGGTTGCCAGGTTTTGATTTTATTACAGTGATTTAGGGGTATAAAGCAGATAATGATCGGGTTGTCAGTTTGTGTCGTTACATTTGAATCTGCATTTTCATTTCGTAACACTGCCGCCCACTTAAGCCTGTTCGTCCCGAATAGGCACACAATCACCTTTTCCATAGTGCGCCAGTGGTTCAAACTTAATTTTTGTCTTCCGTCCAATGTACTGCTCTATCATGTGTACGACGTCATTCATCCTTTCGATGATACCACGGAACTCTGCTTCCAACTTGTAGTTATCCCATGACAGTCTCTTTTCCGTGCTATAAGCGTGTGTACCACATCCACTGGGTACTGATCGATTATAATTATTAGCTGAGTACATGTGACTATTTCTGTTGTAATCTGTTCCTTTGCCGGTAGATGAACTGAAGACTTCTTTACTTGTACCGGGCGAAGTGTAGCTGTAACTACTTCCTTGACGCGCAGATCTTGCAGAGGCTGGAGTGGCATCAAATCTCATCGGAGAGCGTGTATCGTCATACCCTGGGCCTTTATTACCTTTACGTTCATTAATACTGCACTCATTGGCACCACGTTGTCTTATACCTTTTATGAAACCATCACGCGCCGCAGAAATTTGCATTTGTTGACGTTTAATTTCTCGAAGCTCTATTTCTAGCTTCTCACGCTCTAATTTTTGGCGCTCCCGTTCCAAGCGTAATGATTCAGCCTCTCGTTGCAAACGTTTTCGTTCCACAGCCAATTTCGTACGCTCCTCAGCTAGTTGGGCTTCCTTCAGGCGCAGACGCTCTCTTATTTCTTTATGCCGTCTGTCTTCGTTACGTGCTTCAGGTTGATGACACTGCTCCTGTTGTCGCTCTTGATAACAGTCATCACAACGAGACTTTTGATGACTCTTCCATTTATTATTCCATGATGGCGAGACAGATTTTGTTTGCTTTCTTGTTGCGTTGCAGTTGCGCTGGATATGGCCTTTCTCTCCGCAGCTATAGCATTTTATTCGCACTTTGTTTTTATTTAAAGCCAATGCTTGCACTACTGCCTCTTTGATGTCCTTTTCCCAATTAGCTTCTTTCTCGGTAATCACCTCCAGATTTCGGACCATATACGCTTGCGGCTTAGAAATTATCCTTGCGGTCTCCTGTGCTAAAGCATATGTCACAGTTTCTATAAAAGTAGGCTTCGGTGTCGCATATACTGCATACCTCACGTCAGGATCACTAATGCCACGCAATAAGGAATCAATTTTCAGCTGCTCCAGCAATGGGTGATTTTCGCCAGGATAAGATAGTTGCACCAACCGCTCAATTTCCATTGCGAAATCTTGTAGAGACTCATTGGGCTTTTGTCCTCTACATCGCAATTCCATGCGGTATATATCTCGCTTATGTTCGCCACCATATTTCCGCTGCAGTGCCGCCATTATGTCATCAAAATTATTTCTGCAGCTCCCTGGTACGGTTTCAAGTACTTCTGCTGCGGCTCCTTTTAAGGCCAAAATCAGCTCTATGGCCTTTTCTTCACTGTTCCAACCATTTTTGCTGGCAACTGTTTCGAACTGGAACTTGAAGATGTTCAAAGGTGCGCTGCCATCGAAACAAGGCGTCTTTACTCTGCTGGAAGCCTCTGGAATAACTCTCACTGGCCCTCCTTGACACTGAAGATTAACAATTTTTGCTTCCAAGTCATGCAATTTCTCGTCCACATCTTTTACATGCACTTCGACGCCACCAATTTCTAGGCTATGAAGTTTATTCTCTAGTTCTGAGAGTTTCTCGTCAAATTTGATGACTTGTACCTCAATGCCATCTACTCTTCTATTTATGACCTCAGAAATTTCCACTAGCTTCTCATTTGTGGCCTTAGATATTTCCTGAACTTCAGCCTTAACTTCAGCTAGCAGTCGCTCGTTGTTAGCTCTAGATGTTTCTTGAACTTCAGCCAGCATTCTCTCATTGTTCACTCTAGATGTTTCTTCAAATTTCTCATTTGTGGTTTTAGATGTTTCTTCAAATTTTTGCATCATAGCGGCGAACATTGTACTTAAGTCCATGCTGCTTGTCGTGGCACGAGTACGTACCTCTATTTCCTCTTTATCCTCAAATTCGTATGTCCCGATGTCGATGCCACGCTGCTTGAACTCATCTATCAGCCTCTTCTGAAGTTCCACTTTATTGCCTGTTGTTGGCAGTTCCAACTTACTCAGCTCTTTCTTTAGCTGCTCAACTTTTAGCTCTTCAAACTTCATGGCTTCTATTTTTTTAATGTCCTCTTTATTATTTAATAATGTCCTTTTTTTATTTTATTAATTAATAATGTCCTTTTTATTTTATTTTGCAATTTTACTTCTGACACCAATTGTTACGTTTTTAGTCCTTTACATAAAAACGGTTTTATTATTTTCACAGGATTCGTTGAATTGCAATAAAATAAAACACGGATATTTATTTTACAAATAAATTCTCAGTAACACTTTATTTATTACTTTAAAAACACGTACAACTAAACGCGATGTACACACTAACTATTCTTGGCGATGTTTACTCGTCTAAGTTTAAAAACACACTTATTCCTTATCGTCTGGCAGCCTCCCCTTATATAGTAAATTATAAAACCTTCTGGTAACTTCGCTAACTTTCTGGAATGTAGTTGTCTCTTTTTATCTTTAAGTATACGGCATGATCATTTGGTCTTGCTATAGTGTAGTGTATGTGCGTGTGTAGATGCATGAGATTTTTCTTCTGTTTGTTTATCTTCGCACACACACATACTCTAATGCTTGCAACTTAACAGATTACGCTGTCATCAAGTCTACATCTCTTGCAGTTTAAGTTTAATGTCACTGTTTGTAATTGCGATTAAGCAGTCTCGAATAATCTTGAAAGTTCTAGCTACCGTTTCCTGAAGATTCCGGAAACTTCCATTTTCCGTTATTTTGAATTCTATTGGCAGTTGTCGAGTGATGCCAAGTTTAATTGTGGTACTTGGTTGCCAGGTTTTGATTTTATTACAGTGATTTAGGGGTATAAAGCAGATAATGATCGGGTTGTCAGTTTGTGTCGTTACATTTGAATCTGCATTTTCATTTCGTAACAATATATATATATATATATATATATATATATATATATATATATATATATATATATATATATATATATATATATATATATATATATATATATATATATATATATATATATATATATATATATATATATATATATATATATATATATATATATATATATATATATATATATATATATATATATATATTTAGAATAAAAATCAAACCAAAAATAATTACTTAAAATCAGAATTATGGGCATTAAGAAAAAGAAAGCAACGGTAACATTTGAATTAGTTATAATAAAAAAAAGCATAAAATTAATACTAATTTAGAAGTGATTTAATTCTCGCATTCTGTTTTCACGAAAAAATTTTATATATAAGAATGATTAGTAAGATACAGATGAGAATTGATGACGAAAGTGTAAGTTGAAAACTAAATTGATGTTGGGTTTTCCCTCCTTCCTTGGAAATATTGCGTCATGTCTAGTTCTTCCTGAGTATAACGTTAAAAAAAAACTTAGAAAAAATCAACAAAAGACTTGTTGTCAAAATTGCCATAAATTTCCAACAAAAAAAATTTTTGTTTTGACAAAATGTATAGTCAAAATATTTTAGTATATTTAACAAATAGCATGACAAAAATTGTAGCCGGAAATTTTAACATTATTCAATAGTGCATTTCATAAGCAATGCTGAAACTATACCATTTACATTGGCATTTTTATTAATTATTATTGCTTATCGTTGACAATATTTGATGAGTTCATAGAATGTTATATGAAAGTTTATTTTATTTGTTTAGTATTGCCAGTCAAATTTGAAAAACTGGTTTGTGAATAGGATAATTTGCAAAAACTGATTGTATACAACTGGTTTATCTGATAAAACGGGTTTGATTTGTACGGGCTATTCTGTAGAAAATAAGCCGGTTTATCGACATAAACCACTTACAAACTGCTTATGAAATAGATGTAAATGTACTATAACAAAGTTTTTAGTCAATATGGTATAATAATAAAAGAAAAATAATTGTCAAAGCAAGTTTATTTTTTTGTCAATATGACAACAATCTTCATAGGTTGAAAATTTATCAATTATTTCATTGGATTCATGAATTTTCTCTTCAAATACGATTTTTATTTTGATCAATGCGGTAATGTAGCGGATTGTATGCTAGACTATTAACAGGAAGGTCACATGTTCAATTCTAGCCACAATTATGCGTGTGTGTTTTTAAATTTTTTTTTTATTTTTTTTTTATAGAGAAGTAACACAATCAGACAATTAATGCCTACCAATTAATTAATTAATGTGTTACCTTCTTTCGGAAAGGACTAGTGTAGAGAGAACAGGTGGTGAAGTGGAAGAGAGATAGAAAGCTTAATTCATTTACAACCCTGCTATTGCGCGTTTTTTGTAAAGCAGTGCTGCAAGCGCCTTTGGTTCATGCAAAGGCATTGAGTTCTTTAAGCTGTGTAGCCATTTTATTAGCTCTTTTACTTCGCCGACGGTTCTGCTACAATACCGACGAAGGAGAGTGCTGTGAAGTGCATTAGGATATGTTAGTATTAATCGCTGCTAAGGTGATCAGTGCTATGCCTTCATCACTTTAACAGTCCAAGAACAGCCAACACAATAGCACACCAATACACATGAGAAAAATTCATGATGTTGTTGGCTTGCCTGAAACTAGTCTTGAACTCAAGACCTCGGGGTTTGTAGTCAAACGCGCTCACTATTCAGCCAACAACACCCTTTTATTTATATATATATTTTTATTTTTAATCTTAAAAGCATAAGAATTACACACATACCCAAAAGAGAAATAATAGTTTTTGAAAGCGAAAGAGCTTAACAGTTAGCTTTGTTATCTTCGTGCTGCTGGTTTGGGTTGGTGCATTCGATTTCAAACCTGAAGAAGCTTTGTTCAATTTGCAGTGGAAATTAAATTACAAACAATGAGTAAAATGTAAAATTAATAAAATAATAATTACAGATGAGTAATTCCATTTTAAATTTAAAAAAAAGTCCTTATGGTTACCGATTTAAATAAAATATGTTGAATAGGTTAAATATTGTACCTAAGTACGAGATATTAATTTTATTTATTTTAATTTTGAAAACTGTGGCAGCCCTACAGTATTGAAAGTAGTTTTATATTTCGTTAAAACAGCCGTAACTTTTCTTCCATATCAGATAATCAAGATTTTTTTTCGGTATAGGAATTTATTGATTCTCTGTTTTAAGACGTTTTCATCAATTTTGTTAACATTATTAAACATATTTTTTTTTTAAACAAAACTAAAATTTATTTTAAAAAAATATACCTCCTTACTTTTTAAAAAATTTTTATACAAATAGCTACGCACGCATTCTAACCGCTCCGAAAATTTCAGAGTGGCCCCGTAACTAGTCTATGAATTATGATTACAAATTTAAAAACATACATACTAGTAAATGTATAAAAAAAATTTTATTTTTATTATTCATTATTTTAAGGTACTATTTGTTTCTATTTATTTACAATTACAATTGTGCATTCTTTAGAGTTTAAAAACGGTTTGGCCATGATTTTGGTAAATGAAATCGGTATAAATGCGTGAAGATTTTTAGTGCCTTTAATTGTAGAAGAGTTTTGGAACCTTGGATCTAAGAATTTTTTCTGTTTTTCGTAGTCTTCATTTGTACAGAATGCCACGTGTATGTTCGGGAAAGTTTTGGAATATTCAAACAGATCACTAACATTTACAAGAACTGTTGTAAGCCTTCAACGTCCATAGAAAAGCAAATTGTAAATGCTAGTGGTCAAATAATAAATTTCTTAAAAATAAAAATTTTTGTTTATACATTTACTAGTATTTATGTTTTTAAATTATTAATCATAATTCATAGTCTAGTTAGGGCCAACTCTGAAATTTTCAGAGCGGTTAGAATACATGCATAGCTATTTGTATAAAAAAATTATTAAAAAAGTAAGGGGGTATATTTTTTTTAAATAAATTTTAGTATTGTTTTAAAAAAATATATATGTTTAAACTAGGGATGTAACGATACGCCGGTATCGGTATCGATACCGATACCGATATTTAAAAATAAATATCGCCGATACCGATTCCGATACCGATACGAATATTGAAATTGAGTTCAAGTTTAGATCAACGAAACTCAACTGCAATTTTTTTATCATACAAAATTACATTGTAAGAGAGAATATTTAAAATTGATTGTAAACCAGTATAAAAAATTGGAAGTAATTTTTAAGGAGCTACATTTTCTTTGCTTCAAAAAAATCTATATAAAAATATGCAGATAATTAGTAGAAAAGCAAGAAAAAATTTGTAATTCCTTTTTAATTTTAAAAAATACTCGCCATGCTTTTTAAAAAATCGATTTTTTAAAGAACATTTATCAACTAATATTCTTCTAAATAACTTAATAGCTTAATTATTAAAAGTCTTCTAAAAGTTTATATTTATTCACTTAAATTTACATGAAAATAAAGTTTTGAGTTTAAATTCGCATAAAAAAATTGTGAAAATGGGTAATTTTGTATCCTTTTTCCTTGAGGAAAAACCATTATAAGACACCGAAAAAGAAATTTGTCCTAGCATCGCTTCCAATTCGGTGATTGGTAATCGAAAAACAGAACTTCTTGCAATGGCAAGGATATGTAAAACTAATTAGAAATTATCCAAATTTGCAATACTTCCGGATTGCGAATTCTACATTTTCATGACTTCTTTGGAGTGTCTTCTTTTTCTGGAATAAGATTTAAAAAACAACGACTTGAATTTGAATTCATAGTAAAATTAACAAAAAATAAATAATTTGTTTACAAAATAACAGCATAAAATATTATTAATTTTTAAAATTGATATTAATAAGATTTAAAAAATAACGAAGTTAATTTAATTCATGGTAAAATTGAACAAAAATAAATTATTTGTTAAAAAAAACTCTGAAAAAAATGTTAAAAGTATCGTCGTATCGACAGTAAAATATCGCCGATACCGGAAAATCTGAAGTATCGCCAATATATCGGTATCGGTATCGGTATTCGTTACATCCCTAGTTTAAACATTATAAAAAAAAATATAAGTTCCTATACCGAAAAAATCGTGATTATCTGATATGGAACAAAAGTTATGGCTCTTTTAACAAAATCTAAAACTACTTTCAATGCTGTAGGGCAGCCACAGTTTTCAAAATTAAATTAAATAAAATTTATTTCTTGTACTTAGGTACCCTATTTAATCTATTCAGCAGCAAATTTTATTTAAATCGGAGACCATGAGGAATTTTTTTTTAATTTAAAATGGAATTACTCAGATATGAAATAATAACCCTTTAACATGACGTTAAGCGGGTGCCAGACAAATCAATATTTATCTTCAATATATGAAAATTAAAAGCATTTTGATACCCTTCAACATTTCTCCTACGTATATGTGTAACTATTTTTTGTAAACAAACGCACACAAACACATATATTGTAGCTGTATATTGATGTGTCTAGCACCCCTTTTAGTTAATTTAAAAATAAAGCAAAAATAATTTGTTTTACGGATATTTGGGCTGATTATTGACCAGTAAAAATAGCAGAAACAAGAGAAACATCTTTTATTTTTACGGAAGTTACTATTAATTCTATGAAAGGGTCATTATTTTTTTACGGTTTTAAGTCAGTTAATTTTTTAACATATAAAATTTAATAAACTTTTTGTTAAATTTAAATGAAAACTCAATAGACCGGCTTTAATTAAATTTTCATTTATTTTATATTACAATTTTACTTAATTTTACGTACAGAATATTTTGAGTGTACTAATGTTAGTCATTTCGTCTAGTACTGTCCTTATGTTTGCATATAACTTTCTTTGTGTTATCGATAGCTCGAATTTTTTTTATAATCTCAGTAGTTGTCTATCTTTTGCCTTTAATGGCCTCTTTGATGCAGAAAGTATTGTTGTTTTAGAGTTTGACTCTTCTTTCTAAGTATATTTTTTATTTTTATTTACAGTTCTTGGAGAGAATAAAATGAGTTTCAGAAAATGACTAAGTCATAATTTTACAACTAAATTTTAAGAAAATTGTAACGAAACTGTTTTTATTTTATTAATTTTTGTACTCCTCATACAATGAATGCACGTATTGCATAGTATACTTCGAGACTCCTAATATTGAAGGATTTTGCAAATCTACATATAAAATAATCTACATATAAAATAACGGACTAGCAGAACGTACTAATACTACTGACTTCGACGGGCGCTACACCATCTCATCAGCGTCAATTGTTCATTTTTATCACTTTTAACGGTAAAATCTATAGTATCAAGGAACATCAAATATTTACCCAATTTGTTTAACGAAATAGAATACAAGAGGCAATGTAACTTTTTATATTAATTTTTTGTTAATTCACCTTTGATCAGTATGAAATTTCCATTCCGATTATTTATTCAAACTCCCCAAGCCCTAATTTTGTTGTTGATTGTTGGGCAGCTTTTCCCATCATGTTTCATAATATTTTTGTTGTTACAAATGTTTAAATTGGTTTGTTTAGTCTTTTATTTGGTTGCATTTATTTCGGTATACAAATATACACATGACAAATGTAAAATAAAAACTATTTTTTTTTGAAGAGTTAAATTTAAAGCAGATTAAAAAAAATCACAAATCTCGAAAACAAGAGATGATAAAAAAAAGTAAGAGTGCCATCGTAATCAGCAGATGAAAATACATAA
Source organism: Panzeria rudis (assembly GCA_956483635.1). Lineage (NCBI taxonomy): Eukaryota > Metazoa > Arthropoda > Insecta > Diptera > Tachinidae > Panzeria > Panzeria rudis. Next base: position 94,525,140 of record OY101450.1, on the reverse strand, counting down.
GAATTAGTTATTTCAATTTCTGAAAATCGAAAAAAAATATTTTAGGACTAAACTAAAAACATACGATTTTTAGCATCAGTAAAAAATCCCAGTAAAAAATTTTCATGTTTTTTGAAGCACTAAAGAAATAAAGCGCTTCATAATTCGCTTTAAAATATGAGCTTGTTCAGAAAGAAGCTGAATTCATAGCGTCACAACAGTGCAGGTTTTGAAGCGAGAAAAGTATTTGGTTTTCACTTATACAAAAGCTTCGCACACAAGCTATACAAAAAACTGATTTTATAGTGCTGATCCAAAGCAGGTTTTTAAGCGAGAATGAAGAGTAAGTTCATTTGAGTTTCTTGGTGCCGTTTTGCAACAGTATTTTTGGTCGAGTGATTGGTACGTTGGACTTCAAACCTGAAGGTTCTTAGTTCGATACTGGTTGAAGTTAAGATAACAAACATTGAGTAAAAATAGGAAATTAATAAAAATAAATAAAGTAACGAAATAAGAAAAATTCAAAATGGCGTTAACGACGCCAATCCACATCGAACCATTTTTTTCATATATTTTCAGTTCTACTGCTGAACGTGTTGATGATTTTCAGCGCTTCAAAAGCGCTTTTGTGAGCAAAAATGTAGTACTCCAATCCGGGAACTCGCCATACAAAAATCAGCAGCGATATCAGCAGGTTTCTCAGCGCTACTTTTATTCCATAATAGTAGAAACCTGCTTTATTGGAACCAAGTTTTTTACTGGGATGCAAAAATAAAACGATATCCGTTCTGAAATACGCCGTTTAAAATAAGCAAATATTAAAATTCACTATATCTTCAAAACTGGAACTAGAAAAGAACTAATGATGCCATTGTGATCAACAGATAGCAATACATAGGCATCAACTATTTTAAATCGAAACAATTTTAAAAATCACCATTTTGTTGTGCTGTCTTATTTAGACAAAGGACAAAATGCATTATTAAATTTTTAAGAAATACGTTTATTTATCATGTATAACTAACAAGAAAATCGAACTTATATTCATGTTAGCTGATTTAGCTTGCAAATATTAACGTACAAAAAATCATGCTAGTACATACAACGTTAAAAACATCAGCGAAGGACGGCAATTTTATAGAGCTAGAACTCACTGCATAAGACTTTTTGACTTCGTCAGGGCTCAGCCCGTGCTGATCATTCAGCAGATTTGTCAGCAGTGTCGTATGGCTGGTATGTGTTTTATGGAAGAGTCTTGTGCATACTGCGATCTGGTCTATATTCTACAAACAACCAGATGGCACCGCACGGTGTACCAAATCTAAAAAAAAGAGAATTTATGATTTTTTTAACCGAAATTAAAGCTGCCGGAACTAAAGTGACGATTTTATTGAAAAAATGGAACACCAAAAAGAGCTAACTACTTACACTATTTTTCTATTAGCCATTTAATTTTTAATATTTTCTATTTTCCTATAGCAGCCATCCTCTGAGAATTTCAAGGGTAAATCTATTATGGTTCACAAGATGCAGCCCAATGTCCAAATTGCACCACTTGCTTTGGAAAATCCTTTAAATATTAGGATTTATCTAATTTTTGGTATTTAATATTATAGCGGACATAGTAAAACATGGCATATGAATATTTTAAGTGCGTGCCTATTACGGTTTGCTAGATAGAGCCCAATGTCAAAATTACACTACATGCTCTATGACACCTTTTAATTTTCAACATTCTTTTATTTTTAGTATTTCCTGTTAAAACGGCCATATTAATGCAAAACGTGTAAGAATTCCAAGTGTCTACCTCTTACGGTTCGCAAGATAGAGCCCACTGTGAAAAAATCAATTTTTGCTATTAAAACTAGGGATGTAACGAATACCGATACCGATACCGATATATCGGCGATACTTCAGATTTTCCGATACATCGGTATCGGCGATATTTTACTGTCGATACGACGATACTTTTAAAAATTTTTTCCGAGTTTTTTTTAACAAGTAATTTATTTTTGCTCGATTTTACCATGAATTAAATTCACTTCGTTATCTTTTAAATCTTATTAATATCAATTACCATTTTGTGCTGTTATTTTGTAAAGAAAAATATTTATTTTTTGTTAATTTTATCATGAATTCAAATTCAAGTCGTTGTTTTTAAATCTTATTCCAAAGAAGTCATGAAAATGTAGAATTCGCGATCTGGAAGTATTGCAAATTTGGATAATTTCTAATTAGTTTTACATATCCTTGCCATTGCTAGAAGTTCTGTTTTTCGATTACCAATCACCGAATTGGAAGCGATGCTAGGACCAACTTCTTTTTCGGTATTCTATAATGATTTTTCCTCAAGGAAAAAGAATAAAAAAATTACCCATTTTCAAAATTTTTTTATGCGAATTTAAACTCAGATCTGCATTTTCATGTAAATTTAAGTGAATGAATATAAACTTAGAAGTCTTTTAATAATTAAGCTATTAAGAAGAATATTAGTTGATAAATGTGCTTTAAAAAATCGATTTTTTAAAAAGCATGGCGAGTATTTTTTAAAATTATAAAGGAATTAAACATTTTTTTTGCTTTTCTAATAATTATCTGCATATTTTTAACATGAATTTTTTGGCAGCAAAGAAAATGTAGCTCCTTAAAAATTACTTCCAATGTTTTATCAATTTTAAATATTCTCTCTTATAATGTAATTTTGCATAATAAAAAAATTACACTTGAGTTTTGTTAATCTAAGCTTGAACTCAATTTCAATATTCGTATCGGTATCGGAATCGGTATCGGCGATATTTATTTTTAAATATCGGTATCGGATCGGCAAAACGGCGTATCGTTACATCCCTAATTAAAACATTACATTTCATACACTTTCAGTGAAACATATGAAACGAAAAGTCCTAACTAACATAACACTAAGAACATTGCAAATATATACAAAATTCATACATAAATGAACTCTTCGTGGGGCTTTTTATTATATTGGAGAAATTCGAATTGAAAATCTTAATATTTTTAATTTTAAGATGTTTTTTTGCTTCTCCTGAAAAATTTTCAAAAAGGTAGAGAGGGGCGTTTGCGTTTTAGGTAACGATATGTAAAATTTTCAAAAACTAATCATTAACAAAATATAATGACAAATGTGTTATTTTTATTATGGAAGGAAAATTAAGTTGATCCCGTGCTCCAAGTCCGTCATCGATCTAGTGCTCTCGTTTCAAAATGTCTATTCTACGACTGTTTACCTATCACACGATGAAAAAACAGCATCGATGTAGCTGAAAGTTTGCCTGTTATCATAGCTTGCAGGTAGGCGCTTGGTTTATTAATCTTAACTGACACTGCTTTAGAATCACAACTGCGTATGTTTGTTTTACAGTTGATTATATATTAATCATACGACCCCGCACAGTGGTATTTTCTTGCAAAAGAGCAATTTTTCGACTATCACTTTTCAAAAATCTAATGATGCAGTTCTATAGAGAACTGTTTCACTAATAGCCTGTTCACACTCGCATACATTTTGCAGGAACTCATGGAATATGTTGAAAATGTGAAAACGTTATTCACTCTTGCAACATTTAAAATCTACCATCTTCCAATCCTCAGAAATGTTACAAGACACGTTGTTCTTAATAAACTAAAATATATAAGTATTATTAATAAGGAAAACAACTAATAGCATAAGTGTGATTAAAAATTATATAGTCAATTAATAACTCATTGTTTTTAATTACAAAAAGTATGAAAAAAATTTTATTTCCAATTATATTAGTTGTACATGCATACATACCCACCTAATGCTCATTTTTACCCAACAAACCAAACCGCTATAAATATCTTCCTACCATACTCCTCGACTTTAGAAGCAAAGTTGTGAATATTATTGTGGAAGGTGTATTAACAATTATTTAAAAAAAAGAATTGAACACTTGCGATAATACTGCTATACAACAAGTTTATAAGTCTTATTATAGAACATGCTTACAGGAAAGTAGTTTTATAATTATATGTTGTACTTTTTAACATTTAAAAGCAGTTCAATAATTTCTTATAATTCTTATCGAACACTGTGTTTAATTTATATGGGGTATATAAAATATAAATTTATATCCTAATAAATTTTAATAATTACTCTTTTTTAAATATTAATTTAGGTAGAAAAACCACTCTACTTTAAGGCAGTGTACTCATTAAACAAAAAAATGATGACTTTAACAAATAATTTGAAATTAATGCGTTGAAAATAACGGAACATCATTAAAAAAATTAGCAAATAGTGCTGCAGTTAACAAAAAGTGTTTGTACAGCTTACAAAAAGTTGCATTACTGTTGCAATAGTTTACAGACCGGTTGCGTAGATTTACTGCATTTATTCTCTAGCTCATTTAAGGAATGGTTTGTTGGATAATCATGTGTATATACATACATATATATTTTTCACATGTTTCTTCCTATTTTATGTAATTTTTCTAGTGATGACACTAAATTTATCGAATGATGGTGAGTGGAACAAAATGAGTTAGGAACATTTTATAATGATGTTAAAGAAATATCTTGACCGTTCAGCCCTGTATAATTCTTATGGGAAAATTCCACCATCATCGCTAATGCTGACTTTAGACGACATGTATTTTACATCTGACTTGTCCAATTTCCCACTGCAAAAGTGATACATGCCGTGTGAAACATATGAAACATTGTTAGATGACATTTACAGAAGCACAGCCAGATGAAAAATTTTCAATTAGAGCGTATTCTATATTCATCTGACAAGGCATCTGACATCAGCTGTATTAAATTATCAAAAGTGTGGTTTGGCTGAAAAAACATTAAAAAGCAAAGAGCGCTTTATATATATACGAAAATTGTGCAAAAACTCAGCTGTTGTGAACACTCAGAGGTTATGTCAGATGTAATTGCACATGCACGTGTGAAAGCAAATATTATAAGCCGTCTGTAAATTGACAATTTTGACAAACATGCGAAGTTACATATGTCTCACACACCTAACAAGCCATATGTAAAAAACATGTCGTCTAAAGCCAGCATAATTGATGGCAGATATTAGATGTTGTTAAGTGAGAAAAGCCTTTAAGGTGCAAATTTAGAGTCATTAGTTAATTATTAGTAAACTAAACTAATAACCATTATTTAACTAAAACTTAATATTCACAGTGTATAGTCTAGCTAAAAATTGTAATTATGGGTAAAGGATGGTAGCCCTATCGTAATATCAAGGTTATATTTAAACAAGCAAAATACAGAAATAAAGAATATTTCACATCTTATGGTGGCAATTTAAAAATGTTTAAGCACACAAGCTAATTGATCAAATATTATTTTCTTCGCTCCTAAAAGTATGCATATATGCATTTAATAATTTCCAAAGCATGGTATAATAAGTATACAACAAAAAACTAGATAATGCTTGTCAAAAAAAGTACACCTGCTAAACGTGGCTTATGCAAAAAATAATCTGCTGACGTTATGCTGCCACCTGTATTCTTACCATACCATGTTCCAAAGTATCTAACTAATTGTTAACAAATTGCATTTGACGGTTTAACTAATGGTAAACAAAAAACTTTGAACAAAATATCATTGGCTAAAATACTGTCATTAGTTAACTAATGACTGTGAATTTGTGCATATTAAAACTCCATAATGGATTTTTGTAAAAAGCCACATTTTGTGCTAGAAAAAAATTTAATGAAGTTACCCAGCAAAAAAAAAGTGATGAAAAAGCACCACAACTACTGATACGAAGCACTTCAAACTCCGAACAAAAAGTAGTGAATTTTACATTAGCGTGTCATTGGAGCGAAGTGGTTTATTTTTGCCAACCCGTAAGCTAATAAAATTGACTTTTTATTTGCTATAAAAACTCTAAAATAAGGAGTGATTTTTTTTATTGGTGAAGTAAATCCAATACATTTTACATTTAGGATGTGGTTATTAACCACTTTTCCAAAGCAGTTAAATTACATATTTAGGAAGTGGTGCGTATTCAGTGATCTATAATCCCACTTACATATATTTTTAATACCTGAAAATGAAGGAAAACTTCTTTTTTTTAATAAAAACTAAAAAATGAAAGTATTTAATTAATTCTAAGTGCCAGGCATACTTAGCGAAAACAAAATTGCTATCCATTAAAATAGCGGTTATTTGGCAATCTTGGTCATCCCTCAAAGTTGCTTTAGTTGACTTGTCGGTATCTAAACAACAAAATTGATTATCTATCGTGACATCTCTCTTCAAAAATCTTTTCGAACTAATTTTGATTCCTTACCATTCTTTCTTAGCTTTTCCTTTTGCGATATTTAATTATTTTTGTTTGTTATTATTATTTAAAAATTTTAAATTAAAAAGTCAATTAACTTTACAAAACCACTTTTTAACTTCTTTTTTAATTTATTTACAAGAACATAAGTCAACTACAACCAACTTCACGTTGTTTCGTTTTTTAAATAAAGTTATGAAATGGTTGCAAAGTAGTGATTAAAAACTGCATTTTATATGTGATTAGAAATAACTTCTGTGATATCTAAAAATACGCATTAGACACTTTGGAAGTAATTAAAAAGTGCTTCATAAAGAAGTACTCCATTTATTTTTTGCTGGGTAATAAAATATTTTACCATGAAAACTGATGAAAATTTTCATGCAACTCAGTGGCTTATGCGTGTAAGATACTTTCACTGCTTACATATTAATGCCGTTTTTATTGGAATACAGCACCTTCTTTTTAATAAAAAAAATCATTTAGATTGTTTATTTAATTTTGTAGTTATGAGCGAATTAAATGGCCTTATAAAATTCTGCGTTTGCAGTTTTCCTTGGTAAAAAAAAGTTAGCTCCGTCTACCTGCGTCTTCTCACTAGATCAGTGGTATCAAAAATAAAACTATTGTTGTATTAGTGAGTAAACACTGTAAGAAAAGTTGTCTCATCTAAGAGAAGTACTATCAAGTACATAGAAAAAATAAATATTTTAAGACATGTATTTAGCTTTTTTTTAAATAAGGGAGTGATATGTAAACAAAAGAACGTAAGTACAGTTTTCAATTTTTCATTGGTGTAAAAATACTATGTGCCAAGGCCTACTAATAAGGTCGTGTTGAAGGCACATTTGATTATTTCGATGATATGGCTTGTAGTTTGTGCTATATAAAATGTTTTTCTTGGCGGAACAATCAAGATTTACAGCGATAGTCCTTTGGTTCAATTTGGCGATGCGGGTACCATATTATTCTAACTTGTCTTGGCGTTAAATTAAAACTTTACTCTTGTAGCTGAAAACCGATATAGATTCACGGGGCTTATTCCATTTTTCCAGTTGTTGTTCGATGTCCTTACACCATAGTTTAAGTTATTTTCTATCGTTCTTGTGTCTGAATAATTCATATGTAGTGTGTAGCATATTCAAAATTTTATTTGTATGGATAATGACTTATATGTAATTATTCGCATTCGCTTTCGCATTCGCAAAAATTGAAATTTATTATTCGCATTCGCTAAACTAATATTCGCTACTCCCCTAATTTGCAGTGAACAAAAGAGTTTAATTTTCACAAAAAAATATTATTTTCATTAATAAGTATTTTTTTCCTTTGAATATTGCTTATCATAAAATACTTCTTGCATATAGTGAATGTGCTTAAATTATTTGCCTTTCTTGTGAATTTTTTTTTAATTATTTCAAATAATATTCCAGCCCCCTTATTCCGTAATTCGCTTAAAATAAAGCCAAATCTCGATCGCTAAAATGCCGAACAAATACAAATTTAATCATTTTTGGCGATGGCATAAAACACAAAAACTTCGGCGGATTCAATTTTTAAGACAATGCCTAATTTAGCAATACGCGTTGTAAATTTGCATTCGTAGTCAAAAATCGATAAATCGACTTTATAGATTTTTAGCGATGGCGATCTAGTGACTAGATCCAAATGAGTGGTGAGAGTGTTTTCTTTGAACTATAGCAAAAAAATCGCTGAACAAACTTTTATAAATTTTCTGGAAAATGTTACGAATATTTCCGTGCAGGTTTGTAATGAAAGCTGTTGCATACATTTAGGCTGAACATTTTTTGATGATATTGCAATTAGCAATTATTACAACAATTTGCTAATAATTGGTTGACAATTGTAAAGAACTGCAAAAAGAAACAAGAAAAAGAAAACCACATTGATTTAACTAATACAGTGAAACTTCGATATAAAAAATCTGAAGGAAATCGTAAGATACTTCGTTATAGCTATCGATTCATTGTGGATATATCATTAAAACCTTGCTTTCACTTCATGCCTGTTACTGTCCATAAAATACTACATGGAAAGGACATAATTGATGCGGCATTACTTCCTATTTGTATGCTCTCCAAGGAAGCAGGAGAAGCGCGTAATAAAGATTACAGGAAGTAAAGATCATTGTTTTCCAAAAGTGCAATAGAACTACAACAAACAACTGATGTGTGGCAACGTTTGTTTGCATCATCTTATCCGTATAAAAGAAGCATAAAGACGTCAAAATTATAAAAATCTTTTAGAACTAGATGATGTACATAGTTAAAGAAATGATAGCTGATGAATAAAATGTTTAATTATTTCGGTCTCATTTTGTTTATTTTAGAAAGTGTATGTACCAAATTTGAAGACTTGTTTAGATAGGAGCAGTTTTATGCAAAAAAAATTTGATTTGAATTGTGTGGGAGGAAGGCGATGGGCCTATTATGGAACTTGGCATGCGTCTTTTGTTTATTCTAGAAAGATTATGTATTAAAATTGAAGGCTTTTGCTTCGATAGGAAACATTTTATAACAAAAATGGATTTGAATTGCATGGGCGAAGGGCGTTTGCGATTTTTATGGAATTATTGTTTTTAATTTACTCAAGGTAATTCTCGGTGGAAGTATTCAATGATCTAGGACAACTCCTTATGTTTTGTGTACAAAATGTATGTATATGCCTCGTACCAATACCAGTACCAATAATAATGAGCAACAGTACTTGAATATCGGCGGCCTATATTCAAAATCCTCTATATTCGATTTTGAGGAAAATCAAATTTTGATGGCAAAGTATTGCGTAAAATAAACTGCTTTATGGTATTAATTTCAAAATAAAAAAAATGTGTTTTGCAATTTTATCGAAATTTTTTATATCTCTATATTACGCAGTTTACTTTTTACAAAGGCAAATCATCTCTCTCACAAAATATTTTTTAAAAAACTCAATTTAAATTGAAATCATCATTTTTTGATAATCTCGTATGATTAAATCTTGCTCAAACAGTAAGGAGTGTCAAGATCTCGGGAAACATTGTGAAAATTACGAAAATTCGCAAGAACTTGCTTATATATGAAAGATTAAAATGTTACTATTGATTAAATGCGCCAAAAATGTAAGAAAACTATAAACTTTGGAAAATAACGCTTATTGCGAAAATAGCGAAAATTCGCGAAAAATAGCATAACTTTAAACAAGCCATAATTTTGATTAAAAATTTCTAAAACTGTTAGGAAGCAAAAATTCGAAGAAAAAAAAATTGCGAAAAATTCAAAAACTTGCTAACAGCGGCATGATAACAAAGTCTAATATCGTTTAAAAATCGTGGAAACTGTAAGGAACCTAGCAACTTGCAAAAAGTCGCTTCTATCTAGGGTTTCCAGATTCAAATAGTCCACTAGCTAGACATTTGATTAAAGTCAGCTTAATTTTCCAAAGAGAACTTGACAGAATAAAATTTGTAAAACAAACCAAAAGGTAACCCCTTTTTAAGTACTCCAAAGCTTCTTCTATGGCTTAAATGGCTTTAGTACAATGATGCGCAAAATTTAAATTGTGATTGTATTGCTGCATATTAGTATTAGTAAAGAAAGAGAGTCGTCCCAGCAAACACAAAGTCAAGCGTTTGAAATATGATGAATTACAATTTGTTATTTTCCAACTTTTTTTTTTTTTGCTTGCCAATGAGAATTATTTTTCAGTTTTTTTATCGTAAAGTAAGGGCCAGATTTTGTATATACGAGTACAAACGATTTTTTCCTTTTGTAATATGAATGGAAAAATTTGAAATTTGAAACGCATTTGAGTTATTTTTCATACAAATTTCAAACTTTTAAATTGGAATTATTGCACAATATCTGCATATAATTATTACATATTTAGGGGCTATTTTTCCTATTTTGGCCAAATTTTAGTTTGGAACCATTTTCCCAATTTTGTGGCTATTTTTCATTTTATATTTTTTAATTTGAGGACACTTTTCCTTTTTTGGGACCATTTTTGATTTTTTAGTTTAGAGCCTTTTTTCCTATTTTAGGAGCCAATTATAATTTTGGTCCTTCTTTATAAGAATGATAAATGGGCAAATATATGTATAGGAAAAATAGTCTCAAATTAAAAAATAAAAAATGTCGCCGAAAATAGCAAAAATAGCCCCAAATTAAAAAAACAATTTCGCCGAAAATAGGAAATATAGCCCCATAATTTGTATTGTTGTTTTCAGTTCAAAATTTTATGGTCATTATCGTATTCACTTAAATATTTGACAACATAAAAGGCATTGTATGTTACCAAATGCATTGTTTATAATAAAATTTTTTTCGCATATCATCAATTGGATATGAAACACGAGTATTTGCTGGATAACTCTTAATGAAAAAATGTATAAAAAATTATTAAAAAATGTATAAGCATCCGCCTCATGTGCATAAGTCGCTGTCTCATCGACGACTAGAAGAAGAGCATAAAAATCTGTGTGAAGAATGTGTGTGAGATAATTTCCACAATTGTGGTATGACGTGCATTTCAATGCTTTAGTAAGAAACCAATATCATCAACAATAAGAAACTTACTTCATAGAGTTTGTTTAAATGGTGGAAGAGCTACTATATAAAACCGTACTGTATAAGCCCGTCTGGCAAGCGTACTTCTATCCCGAACATTGCGAAAATTCGCGAGAAGGTGCAACATCGGAAACAACACCTAACATTGATTAAAAACCGCCAAGGCCACATATTCACGAAAAATTGCTAAATATATTGCAGAAATCACTAAAATTGTAAAGAATAAAAAATTTCAGAAAAAATTGCTAAAATCGCGGAAATCGAATGTATAGTAAACATTTTTATTATTTAATTTAGATGTCGCAAAGCCCTCTATCTTTTCATAAAACTATCCATAATGCAAAAAATAAATTACATACAATATTGAGTCCCGGATTTTAAAATATATTATATAACAAAGATTTTTAAAATATCCTCTCAATCAACGAAATAACCAGTCATAGAATATAACTTTAAACCGGTGACGGACTCGGAGCACCAAAACAACTTAGATTTCGTTCCATAGTAAAAAAAACACATTTGTCATCATATTGCGTTAAATATTAGTTTTTCGAAAAAATTACGTATAGTAAATGTTAATAGCATTCTTTGCTTCTTTTAATTCGCATATCCAATCGATATAATATCGTCTGCGTGCCATTTTGACCATTTGTAATATATTTCATAATCCTTTGTTGTTACAGTAAATACAGAATTCCACACGAAAACAATTTTGGTTTCTTTCATCAACATGACTATTCTAAGGCTTACCCCACCCACCCCACGATTTTAACGGAATCTATTGTTACAGTTGTAGTATTTTTATTTTTAAAAGAACTCGTTTAATTAAAATCAATTTTTTCTGAATATACCAATAATTCCCGGGAACTAGAGTTGTTTCTCTGTGGAAGAAAAATATACCAGGAACTTGGAAACCAAGAAGAACAAACTAATACTTAACATTAAGTTATTTTTGTATGATTTTACAACAGTAAAGAATACTTTAATGTATTGCAGGTCAGTTTAAAAATATATTAAAAAAATAAACAACTAGAGTTTATTACAAATAAAAAAGCAATTTATTATGAAACACAGAGCTGATTCAAACAAAAGAATGTATGAACGCTGAGTACTACATATATAAATTGACTCCATAAAATTAAGCTTTTGTTCAACTGGGAGGGTGAGGCACACCATTTCGATGTATGTTTAAAGTCCTCTGCTTAACGTTTGGTATTGAATGTTGTGAATCATTGCATAGCCAAACACAAAATCGTCATTTATATCCATTTTCATGGCAGATTGTATCAAGTGTGTGTGTTTTTTTTTTTTTTTTTTTGGAAAATGATAAAATAATTTTTAATGCTTTCCTGTAAAAACTAAAAATTTTCCACTCCATTAAGCGAAAAGCAGACCAAGGCAGTTATGGGATATTTTTTTATTTTTACTTACTTATGGTGTACAAATTTTACAGTTATTAAATTTACATTTATTAAGAGGACTAAGAGAATTCTTCTGTGACTTTAAAGCCTATGGATCCAAACTTTTAAATTAGTGACTAATAAATCAGCTTTTATTTCCAATTAAGTAGGTGTAAGGCTTTTTCTTTTTCCATTTTACAGTCATTAATCACTTTAAAAATATTAAATTTTTTCAACTCAGCTTCTTTCTTATTTAAACAATCTAAAATCGTTTAAAATAACACAGCTTGTTATTTGTTTAAAACAGAACCAAGAATTTATTTTTATTAATTTTTGCTTTGTTCCCATTTTGCTGAAAAGAACTATATCGTCAGCATATTATTGGCTTGACGCATATGCCATCAACTCGGAACTGAGAAATTTGACAAAGAAGGTTTACATAAAGTTTTCTCAAAATTTACCTGATAGATTTGTTTGTATTTTCACCAATGCTTCCGGCATATAGTTTGAAAAAATATGTAAATATCTATGAGTTTTCATGAATGCAGTTAAAAGTTACTATTCGTTTATTAAAAATGAGAACTCTTATTTTGTGGCGCATACGCAATTTTTTTCTCAAAAGTGTCGTTTTGTACTGCATTAGTATACCTACTGCCGTGTAATGAGTGGAGATGAAAGTTTCTTCTCCCTGATGAAAACAAGCGTATATATGATATTACAAAATATATTTACATAAAATTAAAAGCCAATATTGATGAAACTTGTTATTTTACTTGGTTTCTGATTTTTTATTTTTTTTTTATTTCAAAATAAAAGTTAAAATTTATTAAAATTGTTCATATAGAGCAAAATTAATGCTTGATACCTCAGAAGCCATAAAAAATATTGCGAAACAGGTTTTGGATTCTGAAAGGGGGTATTGAAAATATATGTATACACACCCTCCCTAACTCAATTTTTTACAAATGGTCTTTGCGACAAACCAATAATAAGCTGACGATATGTATTTGATTTTGCTAGTACACTGGAACAATTTTCTTCATAACTTCTTCGAATTTTGACATTAATACAATGAAAAACTTAATTAAAATTCGTTGGACTAATGATACAAGCTTCGTTAAAATTATATTAATGAAAACTTGTTCGAATGTATGAAATAATTTCTCTGACCCAATGATATAATTATGCTAACCTTACAAAAATATTTCAATATTTTAACGAAATATTTCATAATTTTTAATGAAATTATTTCACTATTTTTTATTATATTAATGATATAATATTTTGTTTTATGAAATCACTTTATTGTATAATATAAATGATATAAATATATAAATAATAATATGAAATTATTTTATTACTTTAATAAAACTATTTCGATATAAAATATGCATATGTTTTATTGATTATTCTAATTCTAAACGATAGACACTAATGAGCATCAGAAAAATTGGTAAAGTTGATGGGCGCTTATACACAGAAAAAAGTTTTGTAAATACAATTAATGTTTTTGTTATATCAATTAAATATTTAATTGATTTTGAACCTACAACGATTTTTGTATATAACTACAATTAAAAAATTGTAAGTTAAAAACAAATTAGAAAAAAATTAAAAAATGTTTATTGTAGATATCAAAAGTATTTAAATTAAGATTATTGTTATATCAACAATATGAATTGTTGATTTCCCAAACAAATTTTAATCATCATTTATACACAATCACAACCCTCGAAGCTAATTTTTGCTTGTCTGCGAAAAACATTAAATGTCTTTGGGCGGAATGGAACCGGCGACCTCTGGACTAATAGGCTAACGTTCTTACCTCTCAGCTACAGAGCGATTCGATATTAAATACGCAAATAATGGATACACACAAAACTTTATTTGCTTTGTTTTATTTGAGTGTGCGCATTCATTTGTTATGATGATAGTTAATTTTTTCACAAGTTTAAACAAAAACTTTAGTCTAGATTTTTAATTAAAAAAATATCCAAAAATTGTTGAATTTATGCGCCATACATAAAAAAAATTTGGTAAGTTCAGTTGATATTTGATGATACCTTTCTCTGTGTAGTATTAGCCTCAGACTCTTGATTTTCATTACTTGTTTTATAATCAACGCCTTAGCTACTTCAGCCAACAGCACTTTCAAATGAATGTGCTGTACACATAAAGAAAAACGCCGTACTAAATTCAAGTATTTTCTACTTACTTTGAGTACGAGGCATACTAAAAAATGTAAGTACGAATAACCAGCGTTTTTAGTGCTTTTTTAACTCATCGAAGCGAAAAATTTTAAAGTAGTACTCGGTGCTTTATTTGTCTCATTTTTGGTGCTTTTTTAGTGACAGTGGCACTAAACCCAAAATTCGAAAATAAATTTCTTTATCAAAAACCTTTTTTTAAGTGTAAAATTCCTTGTTAATGCAACTATTTCCTGAACATGGTTTTTTCAGTGTTGAAAAAAAATAATAAAGTACATTCGACCAATCAGCATCATCTTAATAGCATCAAACCCCAAAAAGAAAATTATTTCTGTACGTATTTCGTTTGATTGGCACTTTAGATTAATTTAAAAAATTTCCGACACAAAAACAAGAGTTTATATTTTCACCCTCTCCGATCTTCACGAAATTCGAAATACATATATATTCTACTTCTACATGGTGTAAGAATTAGTCCGATACTTTTGATGGTTTCTTTTTATTTACCTACATGTGTTTAGACGCCCTGAATCCGAATCGCCGGTCCGTTTGGCTCGTAAGCCATCAAGATTTCGAATAAAGTAGCAAAAGTTGTAAAAATCTGGAAAACGGCAGTTTTTCGCAATTTAGACCCACCTACCTATAGTTATTTCGACGCGCTGAATCTGAATTCGAGGTCAGTTTAACTCGTATACCCTCAAAATTTCGAGTAAATTGAGAAAAACTTCAGATTTCCAGATTTTTACAACTTTTGCAACTTTATTCGAAATCTTGATGGCTTACGAGCCAAATGGACCTGCGATTCGGATTCAGGGCGTCAAAACACATGGAGATTTGGTGACGATATAGTGGAGGGGTTAAACATTAATTAAGGAATTCACAACGTGTATCTTAAAATTTGTAAAATAGCAATATCGTTAAAACCTTAAAATTTCATTGTGAGCAACGATACAAAGTACAGCATATTAAAGTAATAAAAGTAACGACGAAGTTTGCCGAATATTTCTCACTATTTACATGTATAGAACACGAACTCAAAATATACAACAAACAAAACAACAACACAAGCACGTTAGTGCTTGGTACCTATCGACAAGCCAAAGAATCACCAACACACTTAAGCCACGCACAAATTCTTTATTTAAAATATTGCCGCATTGAAAAAAACATGCTTCTCGGATTTTAAACTTGTCATCTGGTGGTAATTTTCATTTACACACAAAACAAAAACAACAAACTTGCCAAACCAATAATAAAAGACTAAAATTAAAACATCGTTATATTAAGACACATTTTAGAACGCTGTTGTGAATTCCCTAAATATATATTTTTTTGAACATTTTAAAAATACCATTTTTTTAGTTACAGCATAATGAATCGCGAATTATGAAAAAACAACTTTTATAATTGTGATAACTTTTATATAATACCTTTAAAACAAGACATGAGTCATTCTTCTACCTTATATATTAAAAAAGTTATAGCCCCGTATATGAAAGTAGTTTCAAGCAAATTGACTGATTTTTCATACATTAAATGCATCATAATTTGGGAACCACTGGAAATATTCCTTTAATTTTTTTTGGTAAAATGTTAGTTGCACAAGTCTTAACTATCATAATAAGTTTTGTTCGATTCGGAGGGGTTCGGGCCCAATCACTCGTTGGTTTTATATGGAATAAGTCATATGTATTATCAATATAAAACCTTTTAAAATGAATAAATAAAATAAAAATTTGTTATCAAAGTACTATTTATTCAAAAGATAATAAGTTTACCAAGAAAATTAAATCCCGAAATATCGAAAGATCCTGGAAAATCTCGGGATCCCAAAAAATCCTGAAATCGCGAAAATCCCGGGATTTCGGTATCGGGATTTCCAAAATCCCGAGTCCCGGGATTTTCAAAAATCAGTGCTGCTTGGCATCCCTAATAGGGATCTACCCAGTCTAAAGTAATTTGTAGGGAAAAAGAAAATAGAGGCGTAATTTTGGGGCGTGGCACAAAAGATAACACATTAAGAGATCGACATACTAAGTTTAAGAACGACTTTCTTTCCACGTTCAGAAAATTTTAAATAAGAGGGAAGGATCGAGATGGCAGAAGTGGCGCCCAGAATTTAATATTAGATTGAAAAGTCACCGCTGGCAAAGATGAAGCTATTTTCAAGCCATGAGCATGATATGCGATATAATCATATCGGACTTTGAATGGCGGCGCTACATATAAAAAACAGAAAGTGTTGTATTTTGGGGCGTGGCAAAAATTTTTGTTTCTGTTTTAGAAACTTCTTTGACATATCTTGCATTCTAGGTAATGACCGGCACAACTTTTTTTGTATGGTGGCCGACCCGCTTTAATGTTTATGTCTTTGTCCTAAATATTTTTTCTTTTTATATTATATACATCCTATCATGTTCATATGTTAATAAAAAATTATTTTTATATTCTCTTTTCAGCATTATCCTTGTCAAAATGTTATTTGATTATATCCTTAAACAAAATATCATATTTATGCTAATAATTAATAACGGAACTAAAGCTTGTCAACTTTGGAATTAAAAAGTAGTAATAAAATGATTATCAAATTACAGCTGAACCAAAAAAAAAACACAAAAAAAAAACGATGATACACATGTATTTAGTGACACAAAGAAAAACCTCCTATTTCCTCCTCGTCCATAATATAAACATTTTTACAAAAGAAAATTTATTGGTAAGGAACTAAAAAATAATACACAAAGTAAAGTAACGTGACTTAAGAAGACCATATTCATATCAGTAGCAGAAAGCTATAATTGATCACAGTAATTGGTAGATTTTTTTTAAGAAAAATTAATTTTATATAGTTGGCAGAATGATTAATTCATCATAAGCAATTTCTGTTTCGGTATTTATTTAATTTTTTTAATTATATTTTAGGCGGATGTTTAATTTGTTTGTATTAATTATTTGAGACGCTTAGTGCTATAACTCTGTAAGCCATGAAAAACAAAATACTGAATAAATCGAGTTTCAAGTTTAAAATAATTCTAAAACACCCTACAGAAGCATTTCAGGAGGATAACAATATAAATATGTGTGCTGTGTCCAAAATATACAAAAATGTAAAAGATTATAGAAGTTCTTATATTGTAAATAAATATATATCGATCGATAGACAACAATATAATTCAAACGAATTTGAAAGAATTTTTTAGATTTAACTCTTTTTAACGCCGCTAGAGAACGCTAAAGTCAGAGAATTTTGAGTAAGAATTGCTAAACAACTACATACATGAGTTTGACATGCTTCAGGAAAATAGTTGTAAAAAAATCATTTTTTGAAATAGGAGATTGAAAATTGTTTCTGTAATAGTTAACTATATTTAGAGCTAACTGTAAATTTAGTGTAAATTCTTTTCTTATATGTACTTTTTATTGGTTTAAAAAATGCTTATTTTTCACTTAAGCTCTAAAAAATTTTTAACTTTGATGGACCATAAAAAAAGAAAGAAAAATATGATTTATGGGTTTTTTCCATTTTCGTAGATTTGTACTGTTTTCTACTACCTAGAAAAAAAAACTAAACAAATTTTACCACAACTTAAGATAAAGTTAATTTAAAAAAATTTTTATTTTCGTGATTTTTGCTCAAATTTCTATAACTTTCAAGAATTTAAGAAAAAATAAACTAGAAGTTCTTTGAGATATAAATTCAAATTAATACTGATTAATAAGAAACAAAAAAAATGTTTGAAGAAAATAATTGTAAAAAAATCATTTTTTGGAATAGAGGATCCAAATTTTTTCTGTAAAAGTTAACTATTTTTAAAACTAACTATAAAAAAATTATGTGAATTCTTCTTATGCCAAATGTGTTTTTTTTTGGTTTGAAAAATGCTTATTATTCACATAAGCTGTAAAAATTATTAACTTTGATGGAATAGTAATAAAGAACGAAAAGTATGGTTTATGGTTTTTTCTGTTTTCGTAAATTTGTTCTGTTTTCTAATAACTAGGGCAAAAAAAAAATTTGTACCATAACTTGAAAAAATAATAATTTGAAAAATGGCTATTTGCGTGATTTTTGCTCAAACTTCCATAGGTTCAATTAGTTTGAAAGAGAATAAAAAAGGATTTGGAACGATTTTCCGTCATAAAAAAGGAATATAGCAGAGTACGGATTTGCACATTATTGTCGAGCACATGTGGCTTAATTTGGCACATACACAGGTGCAAGTGCCATATAGTTTCTATCTTAAGGCACACGCACATGCGCAAGCGCTAATTTGATTGGCACACGTACATGTGCTAAAAGTAAGTACACAAAAAAATTGGCACTTACTCGTGTGCGTGTGCCAGATTTTTCGTGTGCTTATTTTGGCACGTTTACATGCGCCAATCAAACCGGCACTTGTACGTGTACATGTATACAAAATTTAGGCACATGTGCGGCAACCTGATGACAAAAAGCCACAAAAAACAATGATAGCAACGGTACCGCTCTCGCTACTTTTAGCCAGCAAAATACGTCAGTGCTGCATAATGACATAATTTTGTTGCTTAGTGGCATAATTTTAACACATGTGGATTTGTAGCATGATATCGTTCTTCTTTAGTTTTTTTATTCTTGATCCCATATAAATATTATGCCCCTAGGCGAATCAAACTTCCAGACCGGAACCGGAAGTATGAACCGCACTACTGACCCAACTTCCAGTCCAGCCGCTAAAACGGAAATTGGAACTGATCTACCGACCCAACTTCCGGTCCAGACCGGAACTAGAAATATGAACCGCACTACCGACCCAACTTCCAGTCCAGCCCCTAAACCGGAAGTACGAACAGCACCAAGTTCTGGTTCAAAACGGAATCGGATATGCGAACTACACTACCGACCCATTTCAGGCGGAAGTTCGGAGCCAGTACTGTCATACCACTGTTGCTATATCCGTTTTGAGATTTGTTAATGCCAAAAATAGGCAAAGCGGCAACGCTGCTAACATTGATTTTGTTTCTCTAAGATAAGTGAGTGTGCAACTCATGTGTATAAATTTGGCACATGCACACATGCAAGTGCCACATAATTTCTATCTTTGCCCATCATCTAAAGTTACAACTAGATACGCTTTGGGACAGTCATATTACTAGTTATAATGTTACTGGTCAAAAAAGGACAGTCATATATACTCCTAATTGCTGCGAGACTAGTAACGATAATAGTAAAAAATATAGCAATCATATTACTAGTTGCATGGAGACTAGCAACGATACTAGTCAAAAAAGGACAACATTTTCAGGTATGCGACTTGTATATAAAACATATTTCAGCTCTTGAAAAAATAAGTATAAAGTGGCTCACTGAGTAGAGTACTTTGCCTTGAAATATGAGGAATGTGTGTTCGTACCCTGGTTGAGTCAAAGTTTTTTAAGAGTTACAAAATCTAAATAAAAAGTCTAGTAAGAGCACTAGTTTACAACAACTAAGATTCCAACTGGGATACAACTGTATACAAATGAGCTAGTCTGAAGTAAAAAGCAACTAGTATAGTTCTAACTACATACCAGTTACTTTGTCTGCAGGGTAGGCACAGGCACATGTACGTGTGCCAGTTTGATTAGCACACGTACATGTACCAATGGTAAGCACACACAAAAATTGGCACTTACTCGTGTGCGTGTGCTAGATTTTTTGTATGCTTATTTCAGCACTTGTGCACGTGCCGCACATATATACTGTTATATTAGAAACAACACAAGTCAAATTGAAAAACAAGTATAAAAATTGGGTTTATCTCTATTTGACGCTACAAGAGGGCACCAAATTCATAGATGACGTTGGTTTTTCATTGTTTCAAGAAAATAATTATCAAAGATAAATTTTTCTCAATAGGACATTGAGATTCTTTCTATGATAACTAATTATATTTTAAATAACCAAAACATAAAGTTTTGTCCAAATTTTTTTCTATAATAATTCTTTTATTGCATTGAAAAAGTCATATTTTCCAACATTTATATTATAAATTTTTGTTTAAACTTAACTTTATTTCATAGCGCAGTGGGATATTTCGGCAACCCCATAACTTTTTTATATCTTGTTGTACGGTCATAAATTTCAGTACGCGACTTAATTAGTTAAAGGACATTATATTACCATTCTTAAATTTTTACCACACCTATGAATAATACCCCTTATACTCCGCCTTTTCTTGCAGAATCTTAAAGATTTATACATCAATGTAAATGTTTTTAAGACAGCTAAGTTTCTTATGCTTCGTACACATTGAACATTTCTTTTGTTGTCATTTTGTGGCGTCATATTTCAAACATGCTGTCATTTTGTTTTTGTGATTGCAATATTGTCGCATTATTGTGACAACCGTATACATCAGCGATGCCATTTTTGGGGTTTTTACGATATAACAAAAAAAAAACGGTATGATATACTGTGTTGTCATATCGTAAGATTTTTACGATGTGACAACATTGCGATATGACAACACCGTATATGACTATCTTAGTGTTGTCATATCCTAAGAAACTTATGATATGACAACACAGTATGTCATCGTTTTTTTTTTGTTATATCGTAAAACCCCCAAAATGGCATCGCTGGTATACATTAGATGCGCAAACAGTTTGGCACACACCGAAAAACATTGGAAGTGGCAAACGCTTCCGCTAGTACACACTATCATGTTTGCTTGCGATAACATAAAATGGCATAGTGTGTACGTAGCATTATGGAGATCTCATTATCAAACTTTTACAGTATAATGAGGACATCCTAGGTTAATTTTGGTAAAAAATAAAAAGGGTTAAAGTTAGAAAAATTTTAATTTCAAATGGCCATTTCCGGTTTGGATCATGAAATTTATTTAAATTAAATATAAAGATCAATAATAAAACCTTTTGCACATACATTTATACCTACCAGAACTATTGTCAGGCCAAATATCAAGGAATTTCAGCCAAAACAATTTTTTTTGGGTTATCCGTTTAAAAAATAATGCACCATATTTCTTCTTTAGTTACGTTACTTAATTAATGCAATAAAAAAATCAAGCCAAAGCAAAAATACGTTAAATATTTATATCTGTGTGTTTAGTATTTAATTGTGACAAAAGAACAGAAATCGTTTACAAGTATTCAGTCAGCAAAACTAAAAAAGCAGGTAAAATTATAATTAAATGAAAATTTTTACAAAATTTACAAAATTATAGAAACAAAAAGAATTAAAGTTCTTAATAAGGACAAATAATAATTTAAATAGGTTTTAGTTTAACGATGTTAAAATAAAAACAAAAAACTTGAGTTGAATTTTAACTATAAACAAACAAGTAGCATGTAATTATATTATACAATAATTATTTAAATGGCAGAAATTTATTGTCTAATATTGCATATCACCTGCAAACTATAAATTTGCCTACAGTTTCACTATCCGCAAAAAGCACAATATATTTTCAAGAGTTATAAAGAAGTGTCATTGCACTAACTATATTTTATTTGGATATAAAGATTTCTATTTTTTAATATAATTTTCCTAACACTGTAATACACTCAAATTATTCAAAGGTTCTCATGCAACCATTCTGTTTTGTTGGAGCTCATAGAAAATAAAATACCTCGAAAAGTCATGTTATAACGGTAAATGTAGTGAAACAATTGTTTTCTTAAAGTATGAATCTTAAACAGTCATTACATCTTTGTTTCAAAATAGATTGTTGAAATTTTTACGCATTTTAGAAAGCTATTTTAGTGTTTCGTTATACAAAATTAAATTTATATAGTGTTTTAGTATCTTATAAGCAACTTAGAGCCGGTGGAAAATTAAATCTAGTTGGAAAAAAAATTTTTTTTTCACACTTAAACCACAATAACTTAGCCATTTACTAACTGATTTTCAAAAATCATGCCTTATTTAAAAGACAAGAATCATATCTTTCAAAATTTCAAAAGATCGTAGAAAGTTGTTTGAAGCAAAGAATTAATGACTGTTTACTGTACTTTAAGAAAACCATGTTTCACAACGATTACCGTTACAACATCGCTCTACGAAGTGACCTAGAAAAACTAAAGGTATTTTTTTTCTATATGGGCTCCAACAAAACAGAATTAGTCCATGAGAATCTATGAATAATTTTTTTCTCAACTTTTGGATCATAATATAATTGTGAAACTTGCAAATCTAATTAAAATTTTATAGCGAATGATTTTAAATTTCGACAGTTTTTGCAAAAAAAAAACTATAATGGTTATCCGATCACACTTTTTTGTAGTAAAAATATAAATTAATAAATAAATTTCTGCCTAAAATATATCGAAAATTTTTACATATTAAGTTAAAATTTTTATTTAATTTAATAAACCAAAAAATCAGTTACTTCCTGCAAAATTAAAAGATGACCATTCATAAAGATATTTATCTCTAAGTTAAAATCGAACACAAATTAAAAAAAAAACTTATAAGATCGTATCGTATCGTATATAATATAAATGGTAGTTAAACTTAGTTTAGTTTGATTAGTTGATAAGACTGTATAAACAATAAATTACAACAAAAGTTTATAAAAATAATAACGAAAAATATTATTTAAGTTTTAAGGAGTGCTCAATCAAAAATTAATTTCAATAATTTAAATAATAAACAATTCCTATCTCGTACTTCCTCAATAGCTTCTTAATATATACAAAAAATTTAGTACACTTTATACTGGCCAATGATTTAGATATTTCTTCAATTCCAAATAACAATTTTTTATTTCTATTTTTACTTTAATAATTTTAATATAATAATAGTTTATTTTAATTTGAGCATGTCCTCGTATAAATGACAAGACCCATATTAATTGCCATAAAAAAGTAATATTATTAAAACAAATATTATTTTTAATAATTATATTAAACCGTTTATTAACTTAACAACAAATTGTGTATTTAAATCTAAAAAAAAGTAATAATGAAAATATTAAATAAAAAAACCAACTTTAATATAAACAAAGTAATATATAAATATTTATAATTAAATCATGTATTACAAAAAAAAAACTGAACTTATATTTACTAAAAAAATGTTTAAAACTATAACCAGACTCTGTATACTGTAATTTATTTATTTAATTGCGTTTTAATCACAAATAATTTCAAGTTTTCGAAAAATTATATAAAAAATAAAAAACGAAATTAATACATGTAATGAAATATATCCGCGATGTGTGTATTTTTGTTCGATAGTTTTAAAAGGTAAGTTTGAGTCATGTAATGAACACTATAATATTATAACCCAGTGTTTGTAAAGTGAAGGTTATATTTTTACTGGCTTATTAATGGCGTTTTCTTTTCTAGAAAAAAATGCAACATTTTTTACTTTTTAATATAAAAATTGCAATTTAGCATTCCTTTAAAGCAAACATTTACCTTCGTAAGTGATTATATAAAAATTTCACTTCCTCGAAAAATTATTATATTGAAAATTTTCATTGAAAAGTGCAAACAATGCAAAATTTTTTTATAGGAAAAAAAGCCATAAGTCCCTTGCTCAAAGGGGTGAGTTATCGGTGGAACTCATTGACTATGTCGAAAAGGGTGGTAAAAAAATTAAGCATACTAGTTTAAAAAATCTCTTTCGCCAGCAAGAAAATCATCAATACATAACACTGTGCTAAGGCCAAAATATGCAGGGTTTCCTATATAGCAATTCTGTTTTGTTGGGGCCGATAGAGTGCATAAATACTTGTAGCTTTCATCGATCACTCGATATATATTTTTTAAACTAAACATCTGGGGTGATAAATTTTGCGATTCCGCCGGCGCACTGTGGGCCATATTTTGAGAAGGCTGCCAAAAATCTTTTGTTTTGTTTTTGGTTCCCGCTCTTCAAAGTTATGTCACCCATTTAAAAGTATAAACTAGTAATCCTCCAGAGCCAAAAAACTACAGCTCTATTTTAACTACATATATCACAGCGAACAGGGTGATCCAAAATGGAGTTTCTCAATATTTTGCTAATATTAAAACTTTCTTCGAAAATTTTAATTTTTAAATAACTATAACTTTTTTGTTTTAAGAGATTTTTAAGCAAATAACATTTTGTATAATTATCTAAGTTATATGCTATTAGTGGCAGCAAAATGAAGTCTTTGTGTGTCTTAAAATTTTGAAAAAATTATTTTTTAAAGCTCCAAATTGGCCGAAAATCTCCTACTTAATAAAGCATAACTCCTGCGCGTCAAAAGACGTCAAAGAAATCTTACACTCCTATACTCCATTTTATATCCGACAGATTCCTCCTGTGTAAACCCAAACAATTTTTCTCACCCAAAGTCAAATATTTTGGGCAAATTGTATTCGTAGATCTCACTGGCTTATCAATATTATAGGGCGTTTCCACAATAGCTAGACAGGTAGGTTTTGATGAGGAAGAACACAGCAAAATCTGAAAACGAGAAGTTTTTATCTATGGGCACTAAGGCTATCCAAAATGTTTTTAGGATTTTGATTGTAAATTCTCCTGAAAATGTTCTTCCTATTAATAGAAACTAGCGAACGTGTAATTAGGAAGTTATGGGAAATTAAAGTGATAATTGTACCAAACAAAAACTCAGAAAAAAGCAGTCAGATCCACCAAAGCCTTAAACAAAAAGTTCGGTCGTTAAAAGTACTGAAATCAAAATTAGGACCAAGTCCTTGATAGGTACAATACCATATTATTAAAGTGTTGCATAGACACTTTTTTTCTATATTAGTAAGGTAAAATATAGTGCCAAGCTAGCATCTAGCTTAGAAATGAGATGGTATTGTGCGTACCGAAAAGTTTGTCCTCATTTGGATGTTAATACTTTTAATAACGAAAATTTTGGATATCAACTTGCTATTATTTTCATATTTATGTTTTTGTGCGAATAGTATTATAGTTATTCAGTAATCGTTTTTATATACATAACGAATTGTTCTTGATTTAAAAATGTATGTTAATTAATCAATATGTACTTATTTTATAAATTTACAATAAAAATTGATATACGGCCCTATTCTTTGCGAAAATAAATAATGATCCCATTGATGTACTTATTTTAAATTGTATATGAGTAATTCCATGTAGCCGGGTGTGACAAATTTACACATATTTTTTGTTATAAATAAAGAATAAAAAATTTTGTACTTAAAAAAAGATTGCGATTCATTCGCAAGGCCATTAAGCTTAAAGTCGTTGAATAACGGGTGGACACTGAAAGAACAGGATTCATGCTCAGAATGGTTGTCAGAAAGCTGCGATGGGTGTGACCTTACAAATCTTTGTTTTAAAGAATTATGACTTTCAGCATAAATTCTGTAAAATTTTTACTATAACGTACACAATAATTTTTTATAGCTGTCTCTTCAAAGTGCTTTTAACTGTATTACGTATTTACTGTTTGACAAAAAATCAGTTTTCTTAACAAAAAACTCTTTTTAAAAACGATGTTGACTTAAAACGAAAATCTAAAAAATTTGAAGAAATAGAGCTTTTTATTGATATCATTAATATAAATAATATAAAAATAAATCATAAGAAAATAATAACACATTTAATTATTTGCTTTCCGTTCTATTACACTGGTTCACAAAATAAAATGCACCTCAAAAATGAGATGTTTTTTTAACTAAATTGGGGCTGCTGAACACGAATATGGCATTAATTTATTTTTCTCAAGAACGGTTTTCGAGATATTCGCGAAAAATTTTTTTTTTTTGCAGTTTGTAAAGATATTTCCAAAAATCTTGAGTACTGTTTATTTGAATTGAGCAAGTTTGGCATTGTTGCATAGATATGTTTTTCCTCTTTCAGTTCATATTTATACTGTGTTGATCAATAAATAAATAAATGTTCCATTAAAGCAAACAAAAAATTTTAAAATTTTGTTTTGACCCATATCTTTAATAAAATTTTGTTCCCAACGTACAAAAAGTAAAACTGTTAACATCGGGCAAAAATTTAGAAAGTTACAATAGATTTAGTGAAAACACCCGATTTTGAATTTTAATTAAAAAAAATTTGTATGGAGTATGAGTATAAAAAAATGCCAGTGGAGCAGAATTAAATATTTTGGAAATATATCAACCATTTCTAACTCTTTAGTCCGATCAGTATAAAATTTTACATGGAAATGTCAAAGGAGTGTCCTTATTTAATTTAGGAAGATGAGCTTCCCATATTTCTCAGGTTCAGAGGTATGAAGTGCAAAGTAGTGCACTTCGGTCATGTAAAATTTTTAAACGCTTATCTGTTTCTCACTCGATTCCAAAAATTGTTTGTGTCCTTATATACCTTGTAAAGTTCTAAAAAAGTCTTTGCTCAAACAAATATCTTGTATAGTTAGTGAGGTACACTCATTTTAATCCTTGGTCCAGTATTTTTAAAATATCGGATCAAAATAACAACCGATTGTCACAATTATTTCTTTGTTACTTACATGACAAAATTTCGAATAGTTAAAAAAATAGTTGATGGAAGTATTCTTTCAGAGTAGGAAAATATACAATCTTTAATTTTAAAATTGAACTATTTTAAGTTTATGACAATTTTTGCCCAAAAGAGCACCATAATTGTTTTCTCTATAAAATTTTTTTCTCAAGGATCAAATAATTATTATATACATGTCTAAAAGGTGTCTTCACAGAAATGATTTTAGAAAAACAACTTAATCGAATTTACAATTTTTGGTGGGCATGCACCATTTTGAAATCTACCTATTTTTTAGATTTATTGGAACTTTCTTAGGAATTCTAATGATTATGAGAAACAAATCATAGTTTTCTCATAAATTCCTATATAACTGCAAAATTTCATTACAAAATATCAATAATGAACGATTTTATAGAATTAAGAAAATATTTAATATGCACAAAACACCACATAGGACCATTTTTCCACTTGTTTTGCCGTAAGTGTCTCATAAAAATTTTAATTATAAAAATCTGAATACAGTGTTGAAAACTACACATAATTTTGGTAACTTTGATATGCGATATGTTGACCTTTCTTTTTCAAACGAGTAAAAGTAATGGAATAGAAGCAAAAACTCGTACTAACCTGAGGAACAATGAATGCAAATTAAAATTTTGATGTGTGCACTAAATATGTTGTACCTTTATCATATGTGGTCCGATGTAACTAATTTTATGCTTGCTATATTTGGAACAAAATTTTCTTTAAGATGTGGGTCTAAAATATATTTTAAAAATTTATTTTGCCTTACTGGAGCGTCTTAAAATAGTAAATAAAAAAACGTGTTAAAAAAAAAAGTTTTTTCAAATCTAAGGACCTGTAACTCATTGAATTTTGATCCGATCAACACATTTTGAATATGGACTGAAAGAGGAAAAGCATATATATGCAACAATGCCAAATTTGCTTAATTCAAGTTAACAGTACTCCAGATATTTGGAAATAGCCTTATAAACTGCAAAAAATCACGTTTGTTGCGAATATCTCCAAAACGGTTCTTAAGAGAAAAATATGAACATATTCGTGTTCAGTGACCCCAAATTACCTTAGAAAACATTTCATTTTTGAGGTGATCGCAAAAAGTTGAAAATTTGTGAACTAGTGTTATAGACAGCAGAATACTCTAGCTGAGTATTTTTTAAATTCAATAAAAAGCGAAAAAAGTATATTCTTTTCAGAGATAAGGGGTTTTATTAATAATGAGAAAGGGAAGAAAAGAAAATCTGAAATAAATATTAAACATACAAAGAGGGAGAGCAAAATGTTTCGTGGATGATCATTTAAAAGTGCCTCAAATTGCTTAAAAAATATTAAATAATGTATTTTTTATTTTTTCTATAACTGTCATGCTCTAATAAACATCAATTGAGAGATTTTTATTAAAAATAAGAAAACTATTTTATTTTTCTTGCATAGGCCCGTCTTACGTGGAATCACTTATATAGTAAATTAGTTTCAGATGTGATATCGTAAGCTCTAAAAATAGAAAACTACAAAAAAGTCTGAACAAATTTTCCTATAAATTGATATAATTTCTCTAAATCAGGCGTTTTTAAATTGACTCGATTTACAGAACAGGCAGGTTTGGTACATATCGTACTTTAACATAGAAAGGTCCTAACTCGATTAAAAAAAATGCAAAAACTCGATTTGGAAAAAACGAATTATGGCCTTTCTATATTATGGTAGGTTAGGTTAGGTTAGGAGGGCAGACACCACTGAAGAAGTGACTCACTTGGGTCCGTTGATTCGGACCCATTGTGATACCCTAGAGCAGACAGGGCATAGAAATTACGACTACCCTGCCGCCGTGTCAAACCATCCCCATTGAACTAAGTACGAGGACAGCCTGACTAGCCCTACATTATTAGCCAGACTCTCTAAGTCTGAAAATATTCTAGCGCCCAAGATTCTCGTCCTTAAGCTGGCTAGATCCGGACACTGACATAGAAGATGGAGAACAGTCTCCTCCTTTTCCTCATCATTACAACTTCTGCAGCAGTCGTTATGATTTAGACCCATCCTTCTGGCATGGGTCCCAATATTACAGTGCCCTGTGAGCACTGTTGCTAATAGTTTCGTTCGACCTTTACCGAGCCTGAGCAGACCTCGTGTCCTGCTGAGGTCGTAGTGGGGCACCGTGGACCTAGCCACGCGGCAGGTGCCTTCGCGTTCCCACCTATATTGTGCCAGCCTGAATGATTCAAGCTGTATCAGTGATTTACAATGTGATAGAGGGATGCCAACGAAGTAGCATATAATCGAGTCGCTCAATGTCACGCCCTGTTTGGCAATTCCGTCCGCAATATCGTTCCCGGGACAATCTGAGTGTCCCGGAACCCAACCCAGTGTTACTCTCGAATGTCTCGCTATCTCGTTTAGAGATACACGGCATTCGACAACCGCCAAGGAAGTGGTGTATACACCATTTATAGCGGCGATGGCCGCTTTGTTGTCGGTCAATATATAGATATCTTCCGATATCCTATAGTACCTAAGCCATCTTGCCGCCCTAGTGATAGCAGAGATTTCAGCTTGCAAGACGATACAACCGTCCTGCAACCTAAATGGGACCCTTACGTTGAAGTTTTCCACATAGAAACCTCCGTCAGCTCTGTTGCCTCTTTTGGAGCCATCCGTAAAGACTTTGATCGCTCCATCAGGGTGGAGGGTTGAGAAGTACTGTTCCCTGCTAGAAACAAGAGAGGGGAATAGCCAACCAAAGTAATCAGTTCGTGACCATGGGCATGTAGCGTTCAGCCTGATCGCCGAGAATAAAACTAGCTGCTTGGCCGTACCCTCCACTGGAAGCCAATTCATCATCGTGAAGAGAGCTTTCGTTGGAGTCGACCTGAGCGCACCTGTTATCAGAGTCGCTGCCAGCCAACTGTTCTGCGATTAGATTCCCAGATAGTTTGCTATCTAGGATTACGCCCAAGTATTTGGCGTTATCCGAGACCGTTAATGTGATCCCGTTGAGTCTAGGAGCCACAAAGTCTTCGACCTTGTACTTTCTAGTAAAAAGCACAAATTCAGTCTTAGATGGATTAACGCACAGCCCACAATTGACACTCCATTCACCAACGAGTGCCAGTGCGGACTCCATACACTGAGAGATTTTACTCAAGTGCTTGCCAGAGATGGCTACCGCCACGTCATCAGCGTATGCGACAGTCTTAACCATCTTACGCTCTAGACTTAGCGGCAGAGACTTAATAGTCAGATTCCACAGGAGTGGTGATAGAATCCTCCCTTGTATCAGCGTATGCGACAGTCTTAACCATCTTACGCTCTAGACTTAGCGGCAGAGACTTAATAGTCAGATTCCACAGGAGTGGTGATAGAATCCTCCCTTGTAGAGTGCCTCCATTGGCTGCCCTGTAGACAGCAACATTTCCAATTGAGGCACTTATGACCCTATTTGTTAGCAGGTTCATAACGAAACTGCAGATATTAGAATCAATCCCTAGTTCTATCATATTAAAGATAATGGAATCGGGTATGACGTACTTAAAGGCACCCTCTATATCCAAAAAGCCCACCATAGTTAACTCTTTGTGTTTCAGAGATTGCTCTATGTGGCTGACCAGAGAATGCAGGGCAGTTTCCACAGACTTGCCTTTGGTACAGGCATGTTGTGAGGGAGAGAGAAGTGTCGCGGGTATAGACATTCTCAGATGTATATCAATAGCTCTTTCTAGGGTTTTGAGCAGAAAGGATGTCAGACTGATTGATCTGAAGTCCTTAGGTTTAGTGTGGGAAGTCTTGCCACCTTTAGGGATGAAGATAACCCTACACCTACTCCAGCAAGCTGGAATGTAAGAGTAGCTTAAGCCTTCTTTATATATTACAGAAACACATGGTATAACCAGGCCCATGTTTCTCAGTAGATCAGCTGGAATTATACCGAAAAACGTATACCTTTTCTTTTATGGAGAAAGATGCTTAAATTAAATTAAAAGAAAAAAGTGAATAATTTTCCAAAAGAAGAACTGCGTTTATTAATATTTCAGCAAAACCGAGAAAGTAGCCGATATAGTGACGATAATTATGATGATGACGAATGTGAAAATATATAATACATAAAATGATAAAATATATTTTTTATTTGATTTTAGTTGAAAAATATAATCTTTTAACTGATGTCAATTCTTTAATCAGAATATGATTAAGAAAACAATATATATCTGGTATTTTCTCTATTTCATCTGGAAATAAATGTGGGAAATTATCAACGCATTGTTGTTTTAAATATTAATTTGCAACAACAATGCTTTGATAATGCCGCACATTTTAATTCCACATGAAATACAGACATACCCGTATATGTATATTTGGAACCATTTATATGGCTATTTTGAACCATATATTCAATCATAGTATGTCGCTCTTCGATTATGGTTGCCTCAACCATGTTTTTTCTTTGTATGTATATGAAAAAAACGTTTTTTTTGTAAATACATATTAAAGCTTAAAAACTGAACCAAAAAATTGTCGGGACCGTCTTACCAATGAAAGAATGTGTAGTTTTTTCTTTGAAAATTTCCGTCTTTGCGTTTAAAAAATGCTCTGTGCTATTTGTTTAAAATTGTTTTCGATTTGCTGGTAGGCTATAATTATAATTTATTGTGAGAAAAGTTGCGCCATATTTAAAAGTACTGTGCAACTTATCAAGTACTATAGGGCAAAACGACAATAATATGAATAGTAACATAACCAGTAAATTTTAAAATACTGCATTTGTTTTAATTCTTCATTTAAAATCTCTAGCATATCATAAACACCTTTCACATTTTAAGAAAAAAAAGCTTTATTCGATGTAGCCACCTTTAGTGTGGATGATAGCACCGTATCTACATCAAGAAGGCTTCACATTTCAAGCAAATAAGGCCTTATAGCAATTTGCCTCATTCTCGACAGAAATTACATTTTTCAGTTTTTTATGATTTAGATTCATAAGCTGTAGCTTCCGATCAAATCTTACAGCCTGCATTAAAAACGTTATTAACAATTTTGATGTTTTGACAATTTTGAAATATGGATAGGCTCATAAAACTTTTATTTCTTACGATAATTTCGCGCAAAGGGGTCGATATAATTAAGTTGATGATTTGGCTTACAGAATGGGCCATATGTAAAGATCCATTGCGCTTAAGTCCAGAAAATATGGCTGCCATTGTTGTGCAAAAAAATCTTGGAAACTTTTTGGGTAAAAATTAGCTTTTCGCGGGCTTTATGCGATGGTGCCGAGTCTTGGTATTTACTTAATGTGTCAAAGCACCATTTAAAACCTTTTTACGGTAGATGTTTTCTCTTGGCTGTGCTAAACTATTTTATGCTTTACTTCCTGAGGATTGTTAGATCCGGAGACCACCATGTTAAGTTAATTTTTCATTAAATCGCTCTGCTTCTCTATTCGTCTACAAATCTGTGTTGTAGCAAACATATACTTACATCACACATATGATGTATTTTCGAAGACTGTAAATTAGTGTGCTATAAATGGGCCTGACTGAATGCAGAAATTTAAAGTTATTTATTTTTAATGGCATACATGTAGTTTTATTTTTTTTTATTTTTACTAGTCGATACAAACAAACTGCTACTTTCACAGTAACACAGCATGAATTATGAATTTTTTAAACGGAAGCGGATGTACATTTTATTCCTCCTTGTCTTTTGTCATTTTAATAGCTCACTGGTGCTTTGGTATAAAATGTATTATTTGTTGATATACCCTACATCATTAGTAAAATTCTTCAAACTTTTGATTATGCTAAGTATATGAAAAGTAGTTTCCACATTCACCGACCATTACGTTCTCAAGAATGCTTTCATAATATGACTCTACAATTATCATGATATGATATAGCTAAGCAGTGCTGTCACGACCAAAATAATTTTTGTAACCAGTATTTAAAAAAGAAAGTAACCAAATGGAAACAAAAGCAACCTAAATTTCTATGAATTTAAAATACTGTTGTATATCATATAGTTTTCACTTGAAAAATATATAATAATTATTATAAAGGAAGAGAATATAAATGAACCATTACATTTAAAATTGTATGTACTTCAGTCTTATAATACAATCCAACAATTTTTAATGTTTTGGAGATCAAAATAGATAAATTTTATGTATTTTTGTCTGCGAAATTCAGGAGTCATCAAAAAATGTCCGATTACCTCTAGTTTTAAAGATATAGTGACTATAAAAATAATATATATTACCGTATATTTGTGTTCTTTACATCATATTTTTCCAGACCGGTCCTCAAAATCAAGTTGTAAAAATTTTTTGGACTAAAGTAAAAACACATAATTTCCAACATCCTGGATAGATGTTTTTGTGTAGATTATAATCCTTAAATTGTTTTATGATTTTGAGGACCCGTCCCGAAATATTATTAAAAAAGTAATGTAATTTCTGAAAATTAATTTAATTACCTTCGTTACCAAAACACATGACTGGATAGATAAGTTATTAAAATATAATATTTTTTAATACTAAAACATATCCTTGGCAGACCAAAACCATTAGGTTTGGTCTGGCCAAAGATTCATATGTTTTAATCATAGAAAAGATAGAAGCTTGACTAGTGACTGACAAGCTAGTGGTCAGAAATCTAAGTCTGTTTTCAAAATAAGCCTAAGTCTAAGAATGCGTTAGTAGAGTAGTCTTAGTAGAGTAGTCTTAGTATTGGCTTAAATTAAAATTTTCTCGAAAAACTGCAGTTTTCCCAATTTATTTGGTGTACGAGCCAAACAGACCTCAAATTCTGACTCAGCGCGTCAAACTACTATATGTAGGTTGGTGGGTCTGCTTAAATGCGCACTCCACATATTTTTGTGCTAATATACTGGTGCACCGGCATTCAAAATAATGGACTGTAAATTTGACCAGAACTACCTACACAGAAAAAATTATCATAGGTTTTTATTTTAACACGCATGTGTTTGAATTTGTTTTTAAATTTTATTATTTTTTTCTGTGGTTTTTAAATATTCCAATGCAAAATTTTGATAGAAAAAAAATCGACTTTTTTCTTATTAAATATTTACGAATTTTAGTGTTTAATTTTACGAATTTTGTGATAGGTCCCATTTCCGTAAAATAAATATTTGAATTTATGAATTTAGTAATAGAATACGGATTATAGTTTTTCTGTGTACCTATATGTACTTTGACGCGCTGAATACGAATCTGTCCGTTCGGTTCATACACCCCCAAAGTTTAGAGTAAATTGCAACAAATAGTTTTTTTCGAGAACTGTACAAGTTTTTCGCAATTTACTCGAAACTTGAGCGCGTACGATCCAAGCGGACCTCACATTTAGATGTAGCGCATCAATATACATGTAAGTAGGTGATCTGGTCAAATGTACAGACCATTTTTTATTGCCACATAAATAAATAGGTGCACATTAAAGCAGACCCACCTACCTAGATGTACTTTGACGCGTTGCTTCACAATTTGTGGTCTGTTTGGATCGTACACCCTAAAAATTTCAAGTAAATTGCGAAAAACTGCAGTTTTTTTAGATTTAAACATTTTTATCGAATTTTGAAGGCTTACCAGCCAAATGGACTTCAGATTCGGATTCAGCGCATCAAAATACATGTATCTAAGTCGCTTTGCTCAAATGAAGAGATCACTTTTTCTTTTTTGTGTGCCGGTGTAATTATAAAATTTATTAATTTTTCTAGTTTGTTTAAAAGTTTTATTAATAACTCAGGAGTCTGTAAGAGTACGACATAGAGATTTGGTGGCGACATAGTGGAGGGCTTAAACATTTTTTTTAAAGCTTTAAAAATTAAATTTTTTAGTTACAGCATCAGTTTATGAAAAAAGAACTTCTAGAATTGTGATAACTTTTTTTTTATTTTTTTAGTTGTTGAAGCACAGTGATAATACCTTTAAAACAAGACATGAATCATTCGTCTAGCTTATATATTAAAAAAGTAATAACCAGGTATATGAAATTAGTTTAAAGCAAAATTTTTAATTTTTCCCACATTAAATGCATCATAATGTGCGAACCATTGCAAATACTTCTTTAACTTTTTTGGTGAAATGTTAGTTGTACAAGACTTAACTACCATACCAAGTTTGGCTCGATTCGGAGGGGTTTGGGCCCGATCACTCGTTGGTTTTATATGGAATAAGCCAAAGCGGCCTTGGTTGTAATAAAAATTATTCAAAGAACTTAAGCATAATTTTTATACGTGAATTTTTAGAAGTTTAAACAATTGTTGTTGCATTTAGGCTAAAAATATTTATGTGCTTAAAATTTTTGCAATTTTTCTATTTTTCTATAAAAATTTATCATAATTTATCACAATTAGAAATCAAAATGCATAACTGTTTAATGAATATATAATTTAACACTTCGATTAATTTAACAAAAAAATGACAAATAAAACTAAAAAATTATATGAAATATATAAATAAAATAAAAAGGAAAAATTGAATTTTTCTATAGTCCGAGAGTTGAAAAATATCGGAGAAAAGTCGGACCTAAAATTTTTAATTTATCAGAAATATCGTATAAAATTTGCATAGAGAATCCGAATATTGAAATACTTCCTTGACTCATCTTCTACCATACATTTTTCTAGTGCCAATGGCTGGCAGCTCATTAGAAAACATTTACCCATATTTTATAAAATTAAAAACTCAAATAGCTATGCACAAACTCTAACGAGATAAATGTGAACTATTACGAAACTCAGACATTGTGCAAAAGTGACTGCTAACTCACCGACTATCGTAAGACATAGATCAGAAAATGTGCAGACTAGTCTGTTAAAAGTTTCAAAGGAAATTAAATTGCTTTCGGATAATGTGGAGATTAGTCTGTATTAATCGCAGAAACGTCATAACAGTAAGCTGCCGGCTATTTTGTCAAATGTCTGAGGGAATTTCGGACAACTCAGGTGATTGTCTGGTAAAGTCTCAGACGTTAGACTATTTTCTTAAATGGTTTAAAAGAAGATAAATTCCTTCTAACATAAATTCGATATTTCAGAAAATTTACAGAAACATCATACCAGAAAACTGCCGACAATTCTGTCAAATGCATGAGGGAATTTTCAACAACTTGATTGGTTGTCTGGTAAAGTCTCAGATTTTATCTGACGTTAGACATATCGGCAAAAAAAAACTGTTTCATGTCTAATTGTAAATAAACCTAACTCATTCTTAGCCCCCGAACAAAAAAAATAGTGGTGTTATAAGTTTTTACTGTGATTATGTGTATATTTGTGTCTGTCTGCACCATCGTAGACCTCACACGGCAAGACCGATTTGGACTTACTTTTTCTGTTTGAAAGGTGACTTGATCGAAAGTATTCTTAGCTATTTTTGAAGAAAACCAGCCCAGGCGTTCAGAAGTTATCAGCTCTTTTCTCGCTTTATCCTCTTGAATCTGTCTTTGTGGCACTGTAGCTCTCAAACGGCTGGATCGAATCGAAAATCGGCAAAATGCATAAATCGGCATATATGGCAAGCCTGGGTACAATGTCTCATGTACATTAGGGTTGAACGTGAGAGTTTTTTTCGAATTTCAATTTCAAATAGCAATAACACGTTGCATTATATTTTTAGATACATGGGAAAAATAATGAAACAAATATTGGGACCTACCTTAGCCCTAAATTTTGAATATGAGATCAAATCGACCAGTTTGTGAAACATCACATGATGCGACATTATAGATTCTTTATAGCTGTTATAACTCATTACATTCACTATTTTTACCCACTATTTTTACACATATAAGATCAGATTTCAGACAAAGTTAAGATGAAATACTGGAGCAAATTTTCGAGTTTTTAAGTCTTTGTCATATCTTGCAAAAAAACCCGTTTCCAAACTAACTTGAGAACGCTGAACACAAAAATGATATTCATTCATTTTTCTTAATGAGCGTTTTCGCTCAAGTTTTATTTTTGGTTTTTTTAGCTTTTTCGTTTATTGGCCAAAATTACGAGCACGGCTCATCTGAATAAAATAAATTTACACTGTTGTATTCACTCTAAAACATTGTTTGAAATTTAGTATCATGGTTAGGTTAGGTTGTACAGGTTGCCAGTTTAAAGATTTAAAAAAAACCAGCCCACTTGGGTCCCTATAGCTCCCGTTGTGTTACCTGAAGCGAGAGTGTGAAAAATAAGTAGAAACCCCCTTGCTACATTTTCCTATTCGGATCAGTGTTGAACCAACCCGACGATCGAATGAAAGAGTTTATCCGTCTAATGTCGCAGTTTGATAAGGCTGCTAGATCCTGAAGCAGCGGGCTGCCCAGTGAAGCCACCCTTTGATCGGAAAGGGCGTGGCATAGGCAGAGGAGGTGCTCTACATTTTCTTTCTTATTACCCTTAACTGAAAACAGCTATATTATTTTTCATACAGAATAAACTTCATTCACCTTGCAATAAAAAAATTTTTTTGATTGAAAACAATTTTATATGGGATATAAAATCGTCTTTTTTCACTTAATGGCACATAACTTTCTTATTTTTTGCCAGATCTCCGCGCAAAATTGTTTTTATGCGTATCCTTAAAAGAAATGAATAAAAAAAATTGTCATTAATGAAGCAACTTAAAACAAAATTCATAAAATTTCTCTAACTTCCGGGCGTGGTTAAAAAATATGCCGAAAAAAAATTACACAAATATTTTGTATATTTTAGTAAGCTGTAATACTCTGGAGGTAGTCTTAATCGATTGGATGATCTTTTTTTCCTTCATACACCGCCGCTCCATCCAGCCTAATGTACATGCAACACTTTTTTTGCTTTCCTCTTGGTAATATTCAGCAACAAAAAATTTTATGTAAAAACAAACTAAATTGAATAAAGTTGAAAAAGCAAAAGTTGGCCCGTATGGACCAGGACTACGGGTGAAGATTATTCAAAACTAATATATGTGTTGAAAAAAGTAACAAAAATGTAAAAAAGTACACAAGTACACATTAGAAAAAAAGTAAGCAATTTTGGTTAAAAGTATGTAACCAAAACGGCAGCTCTGTAACTAAGCAGTTTTAGAACTTTAATCCTTCTAGAATATTCGTCATCTTCCATTCCATTGTATCAAAAATTCTGATTGCGGTCATGCAAGAACGAAACTGCAATATCTTGCAGCACAGATTTTTACACTTCCACTCGTTTACACCAAAAGCTACTTCCCTACTAGCTGCAGAATTGCTTCATCTCCCAATTTTTTATACATATTTGATGTAGAGATCAGAAAGAATTAATTCCAATAACGTGTCCAATGAAGCTACACTTCTTCCGCTTTATACCCCGTTAGGAGAATAATTAAATGGCATCTTGTCTACTGCCCACAGTGCACAGAGGTAGATTTCGGCCAAAACCTTAAAATATTTTTTATTTTTTTTTTAATATTAATGCTATATTATAGAGCTATTAGATGTTAGCTCTAACACTTTAAAATAGGCAATTACGAAATTTTGATAGCATTATATATACCCAACTTTGACTGTTAGAATGCCGGCAAGTTGGTATATTTAGTTATTATCCACCTAGAAATTTGCCTGCAAGCACATTTAGGATCTAACTGGTATCCCAATTGCGATGTAACGCAGAAACGTATTTGGGACCCGTTTGGTTTCCTGTGGAGAAATATCAAAATCGTGCGAAAATTTGCTAAAATCGGAATAATAGCATACTCTAATATTGAATTGAATTGCTGAAGCTATCCAAGGGACAAAAGTAAGCCACAATCATCTCTATTGAAGATGAGAAACAATACGATTAAAAATCTCTGTTAAATTTTCCCATCAAGTTCCCACTAGTTTCCCACTTTTGAAGAACTAATGTTAAGTCACTAATTTGTATATGGACTATCCCAACTAGATCTTGGTCAGATCCCAAATGGTATAACCCTTTTGGGATTGCTACATGCATTCCCAATCGAGCCCCAATATGAGTATTGGGAAAATTTCTAGTGGGGTAATGTTTAATACAATTACTTGGCTTTTTGAACAACAATATCGAGGTAGGATGATTTTTAATATTTATCATATTAAATTAATTTTTTCTTTCGTCTTTGATAGCCTACACTCTTCTAAGCTTACCACATTAGTTTTGATAATTTTGACCTCACCGTTCATATAAAATTTCGGCTATATACAATTTTCTAACAAAAATATAATAGCATTAAAAAAGTACGAAGTTTGATAAGCTTCCAATTTGTTTAGAAGTCTTTAGAGGTTGGAGGGGCTCACTGTAGAGTAGTATAAGGACCCACAAGTAAGTACTATGACTTTCACAATCAGGTTGGGCCAGGTTTTTTAATTATTACCACCTTTTTAGTAATGCCTATTGTTCGAAATTTAGAAGTATTCAGTGTCTGATAAGCACCTAAAAATAAAAATATTTATGAAATAGTAACAATTAACATCCGATATATGCAACGAAAAAAACCTCAAAAAATATTAGAGTTAAAATAAAATAAAAATTAATTTTCATTTCCAGTTTTAAAAGAAAGCGGCTAAACTACTACAGAGAAAAAAATAGTACTTATATCCAAGGAATTTTTTCATAAATGCATAAATGAAACCAACATGATAATTTTTTTCCAAATTATTTTCATTCCAGCTAGGAACTTTCACATAAATTAATTCATAAATTCTTTAAAAATTAATTTCAAAAATTCAGTATTGAACTTGTATAGTCTGTTGTACTAGGCACAACTATTTCCTTTCTGCCAAACAGACTATTTGAAATTAATTGTATTTTTACTTTATATAAATAGAAAAGTATTTTATTTATAAATTACTAAAATATATGAACAATAGATTATGAACTTTTTTCATACTATTTATGCTTAAACTTTTTTCTGTGTATTAAATAAATAAAACTCATTAACTTTGTAATTTCTTTTTTGAAAGTTATTGAATTTTGAACATGCACACAGAAAAAAAGGAATATAAAATCCACATGCCGCAATCTTTATTGCAAATCATATTAAATTTACAAGAAATAATTTGTCGTTTGAGTGTGTTAGTGTTTACTTGCTTTGTTCATTGCTACAATTCACTGTTCTGCTTAGTTGTGTGACTTGTTGTTGTTTATTCTTACATGTGTCGTCTATGTACACGACAAAAAACGAATTACCAGCAAATATTTACTGCTGCTGGCTTAAAATTACTATTGTTTCATATGAATTTTAAACGGAAAATAATTAATCTAACCTTAAATCACCGTTAAAACAATTTTGTTATAAACGTTAAGTTTCATTTTCAATAGACATGACTATAACTTTAATTTCAAATAAATTTTATGTTAAATAATAATTTAAATCATGTTGAATCAAAATGAAATGCATTTTACATACGATGGTATTTATTTAGTGTATAAGTAAAGAAAAGCTTGAAGCTGTTGTGGCTGCAGTGGCTAGCGCGAGGACTATCATGCAGGTGGCACGAGTTCAAATATTGGCTGTTGCAGTCAGCTACAACGAAAAGTTTTCTGATGACTATCACGTAAGTAAAATAATTAATAAAATAGCTACATTAAAGTCATGTTGTTTCAGCTTGATATAACTTTAATTCAACATGATTCATCGTGTTGTTCCAATATCAAACTTACGTTGTTTCAACTTGAAATAACTTTGATTCAACATGATTCTTCGTGTAGTTCCAATATCAAATTCATGTTGTTTCAGCTCGAAATTACTTTGATTCAATATGATTTTTCGTATTATTTCAGTATCAAGTTCATTTTGATTTAACTGTACTGGAATATTAAATCAACATGGAATATAGTTAATTCAAAAGGAAAAATTTTCTTTCAAGATTATTGTAAATCATGTTGATTTAACATGAAACACCTATGAAGCAAAATCACTACCGAAAAATAATAAGTTAACCTGGTTTTCGACGATTTTACATGGAAAATTTGCTGTGTGTGGGGTAAGTAGCTAAATACCTTTGCATTAAAGTGCTTAAAATTTTTACGCAATTTAATGGCCAGTTTGATAAAATACCTTTAGAATATTTGGAATATGAATATTGTGTAAGTTCTCATAACAAAAATTATTTTTAATAAAAATTTTAATTTAATTATTATTAGACTTAGAAAAATAATGAAATTTTATAAAAACTTTATACCATTAAAAGCATAAATAATTTAACGTCATTAAAGCAAGAAAATTAGATATTTTAAAATCATTTATATTGATATATAAATCTTTAAGATTGGGCAAGAAATGGCGGAGTAATGGTCATAAAATTATAAGAGGTTATTCATGGGCGTGGCAAAAATTAAAGAGCGGTAATATAATGGCCTTTAATTAATTAAGTCCCGTACTGAAATTTATAACCTCACAACAAGAGATGAAAAAGTTATGGGGTTTTGCTCGACATATCCCACTGTGCAGTGGTATAAAAAGGTATGATAATAAAAATATTCCGAATGTTCATCGATTAATGAAATTTTGAGACAATCTGAGGTTTTCGAACCAATGTGATGTTTTCAACCCTGCGCTGAAGTTTTCAAACCGGTCTCAGGCTTTCGAACCGATCTGCTCTGATTTCAGAAGCTGGTAAAGTTTTTGGGGCATCTTGGTGCATAGGTAAATCATTTTTATATTTTATGTCAATACTTTTATAGATTCAGGAGTGCTTTTAAAATAGCGATAACGCTTAAGATGATTACAAAGCTGCAAGAGCTACATTCCTCAGGTAAGAATAGATATTATCCTTGTTATCCTTATAAACTTAAACTAAAGCTTTCTTTCAGATTCACAATTAATCAAAACATTCTTGAAAGAACCAGTCCGGTTTAGACCTTACCATTGGTGTAAGGCATTGCCTAGTCTCTTTTGCCCAATTAAATATATATATTTTTGCATATGGCTTTGGTGGTTCAATTGTCACCATCTTTGCTTCAGCTATTTTTGTTAAATCTGAAACTGATGTCAATAAAATACATGTCAATTGGACATTATTTCTGTTCTGACACGATATTAAAAAGGATTGAACAAAATTAAGAAAAACTGCACGTATTCCATAGTAAACACACACATCATATATTATCCTTTAAAAAAATTTAGTAATAAAAAAATCGATGCAGTATATTCGCTTGAAACAATTATGTAACAATAAAATTCCTTCAAATAGTTTAAATAAATTATGATGTAATAGAACACGATTGTCACTTGAGTCGATTATCGACGCATTATTTCTCATAATTTATTTTTAAACACAATTTAAATGAAAAACTAAATTAAAAACGAGCTTAAGCCACAATAATTAAAATTCTTTGGATTAAACCACAAAATGCACAACTTAATTCTTATAAACTCTAAGGGCACATAGATAATGCATATAGTAGGGGTGCCCAAGGTGCTAAATATGGATTTACTCGAGCGTCGTCGGGACCTTACGGAATGTGAAGATTAGATACTAAAAAGAAAAAAACGGTTATGTGATGTATGCCCTTCCAGTGGTGGGGGGACCGTGTACGGGCTTTCTAAAATGTAAAGAAAAACCAGTCACATTGAAATACTCGATCGCGTCAGATATTAATAGTGTATGCAACCCACGTGTTTCCGATAACGGAGCAATATTAATCTGACGGTTTGTATGGTGGGTGTGGCCGTACGAAGGGGTAGAAAATTCAG
This sequence comes from Panzeria rudis, assembly GCA_956483635.1. Lineage (NCBI taxonomy): Eukaryota > Metazoa > Arthropoda > Insecta > Diptera > Tachinidae > Panzeria > Panzeria rudis. Next base: position 94,482,570 of record OY101450.1, on the reverse strand, counting down.
AAAAAAATGGATTTACTCGACCGTGTCAGATATTCAGAAGAGATGTTAAGTGGACCCTAAGGGAGCTCCCATTCAAAAATCTGACGATTTGGACACAACCAAAACTCATGGCCGTCTCTTCAAAATGCAAACAAAACATCGTAACAGTGAAATA